>JAYMSP010003090.1:0-21145 GCA_036897095.1 Plantago elongata
GGGGGTATAACTTCTGGACAAGTAGCCATTGTGAGGTATACAAAAAATACCTAGCCATTGTGTAGTATATAGAATGGACGTGTCTCACTCTATGGTATACTTGAAAATATTTTTCCTAAAATTACCCCAAAGCAAACATGATTAATATGGAGTTTTGATGAATGAATTCCCGAAAAGTTAGACGCACTTTGTTGGTGTGTATAGAGTTCACAGCCCTTTAAACTCTCCGAAACATAATTTGAAACTTTTTGACATTACATTTACTATCTCTTAAATTGTGCCATGTCCCTGCCGCACATTGCCTGCGAGTAAACATTATCCTTTGTGGATTTTGGATTGATCCTCTGATATCATTTGGACACAAGGCTAGTTATGATCAAACTCTGCGATTGATATTTAGCACGGCAGTACAACAGATGTACTTCTCAAGAATTTTATTCACATTCGTGTGAACGAGATACTTCCCAATAAGTCACTTAATTTAAATTTATTATCGATCCAGTATGCCTAACTCTTAAGTTCTTATATGTGAAATTAATGGTACATCATTTGGTATGGTTATTGTTTTTTTTTTCAATCCATTTAAACTTTCTAAAACCGCTACAAACAATCAATGGGAAGAGGATCTAAGTTAGTCAGCAATTGCATGTAGATGCATTAAAGAAGTGGAAGCACAAAATTCTTAAGTACAACATATATATATAATCGTGGAAATAGTAGGTTATATAATGCAATTGGTAGTTAGTAAAGTAACCCAATTTTTCAACAAAAAGTACTTGGCGAACATGGTTAGGAGAATTATTCTAAACTAATCACTATATGTATAATGAGGTCTCTATTTTATGTGTTTAAGTCGTTTTAAACAGTAATTTTACCAACGATTATTGTATTCAAAAAATTATTAGGTAATTAAGTGTGAATGTAAAAAACAAATCACTCGACGAAAATATCTAGTGGTCGTATAGAATTGAAGTTGAATCCGTTTGAATGAATGAATAGTGATCAAATTATATTAAAATTGTTAAAATTAATGTTTGGTATAGAATTGTAATTACATAGGGTATTGTAGGTTTGTTATATAGGTTGTGTAAGAGATAAATGATTGGTGTAAGTATGATGTGATTGGTATTGAGATTTAATAAAATATGTATGAATATTAGATTGGTTAATTATTGATATTTAAGGTTGTTAAAAATTATATCATTAGTATAATTATGCAATAAGTTGTTTGGTAGTATTTGTATATAGAATAATGTTTTTATATATTAAAATGAGATAAAATTATATTCCAGAAAATCGAAGCAAATATTAGTGAATGGAATCGTAAGTAAATGAATAATGTATTCGAGCACGATTGTGAAAACATGGTATGGCATGTTAGCATTTATATTATTTGGATATACGATAAAATAACGACACGCATATTAAAAATATGATGACTAATTTCAAATGTTCGAAACAAATAATGCAAATATGAATTTATACAGAGCTAAAATCACATGTAATCCGAAAACATTAAGCAAATACCACAACACACAACAACCGAAATTAAGAATTCAATGTTAAACATACAACACATGTGAAAATGCACACACGATAATCGTCATAGTTCATCCCATAACAAAGAAATGACCACTAGTCATTTTTCACCATGCCATACCATGCAAGCTTGAACTCAACTGTAGCTAGGAGTGAGCATAAACAGAATCGGACCGAAATATCGGCCCTAACCGGATCAAAAATTGTAGTATATGGGGCCGGCCCTAAACCGACTAGGTCCGGTCCTCGATATTCATATTTGCATTTCTCGATCCTCGACCCGGTTCGGGCCAAATACCAAAAAACCGCATGTCGGACCAACCGGACCAAGGTTTTGTACAAAACCCAATAATATACCGAATTACCAGTAAGTACTCCATTAGTCCATTTACAGTCATTTCATCTCCTGTACATTTCGAGATCCATTTCATCTCCGTCCATCGATCTGTCCACTTCATATCTTGTCTCGACCACCCACCCATCGACCACCACTTTCGGCTCGCCTCCTCAATTCGACGGCCGACGCAGCTCCTCGCCTCCTCAGTCCTCAATTCGACCACCGCCATGTCCACCGCTCTCACCACCATACCCACCGCCTCCCCCTCCATACCTCCCACCACCACCACCGTTATACCCGCCACCGCCACACCCACCACCTCCGCCACCAGATCCGCGAGTAGACCACCGTCTTCTTCCCCAAATCCTCAGTTCTCCCACTTCCTTCTCCATCCGCACCACCGCCATCCCGCCGCCAGCTGACGAGAACATTCGCGAAGAAGCAGATGAACCGTCTCGAAGTAAGTTGCAGTCTGCAGTCTTGATTTTATTTCTTTTGCAGTCTTATTGATTTCTTCTGCTTATTTGATTTGGATTGGATGAATAGTATCCTATATAGTAGGCAAAATGAATGAACAGTACCAACATGTAAATTTTGATCATTTCAATCTCATACCAAACATAATTTGGAGAGAAATTCATTCAAATGCCCATTTCAATCACATGTCACTCAGTCTCCTATACTTCAAACTTTAAAGTGTTTAGTTAGATTAGTTGCAAGGATAACAGTGAGAGGTAAAAGACAAAGTTACATTCATCCTTCTCAGTAATCTCCTAATGATATTCTTATTTAACAAATTTAACTTGCACTTGGTACGTCACACAACAAATTCACTCGATATGAACTTGGGAAATGAAGTGTGGGGTGAGTGGGTATGAGCTATATGAATTATCGAAAATGGTCTAATTAGGTGTATTGTACTAGAGCAATGAAGTTGTGAATTGCTACTTGGTGCATTATGTTTCTTTCTTCCCAAATAATGAAATGGATATATATGATACATAGTAAATGGAAGCAGGTCAATCAAATGAATGTATGTGCACATGATCTCCACCCAATACACATGTTTTTGTGCTCATTATCATCCCCACCCACAAAACTAGTCGAAGAAGAAATGCATTTGGGATAAAATGTCAAAGAGAGTAAACTAAACAAAATTCACCAAAAGAATAAAAGTAAGTTAGATAGTCGTAATGGACACACATTGATGCATGGCCGTTGGTAATGCTACTGACCAAAGTTGACCTAAATTTACAAGGCTACGACCAAACCATGAAAATGTCCCAACGAGTCAGTTTTACAATGATTGATAATTATGTTCTTTCTAAGGGTTTATTGGATATTCGTGGTATAAACTTGGCGCACTTACACCACAACTCGTAAAACCCTTTTGCTCATGTAGTTGTAGCCTGTACAAAATTTAGAATATTCAGTCTCCTTAGGTTTTCATGATTGACCCATGTTCTGCTATATTTTGATATCAAGCCATCATCTTAAAACCCGTTCAAATTTGCTAGCAGATTCGCTGGCTAAACTTTATTTACATAGTACTCATAGGGATGGGTTCTTGGATCTTATTCCGTCGAATTTGAAGGCACTTTTGGCCTCGAATAATGTCAAAGGGCTCTTTAATCATTTCATTACAAAAAAAGGGATTAAAACCTATTTTGCTTTCGACAAGTGTTAAATTGGACTCCTCTGTAACAATGAAGTGCCGACCGAACCTATTTTATAACTCATTAAATATGAAATTGGTTTAGGTAATCAATTAGTGAAATAGTTAGACATCGACATATGTATTACTGAGTAAGATTTAAAGAAAATTGATTTACTGAATTATCATGAGAAGTACTATTTTTTTCTCTTGTTCAAAATAAGGATACATTTGATTTTTTGTGATTTTTTGAATCATTTTGTCCACAAAATACTATTACTATAGAAGAACGGATATTTAAATCCACAAAATACTATTACTATACAAGAACGAATATTTAACAAAATTAGTTTATGAAAGTAAACATCATGAACTTTTGGAATATGATTTGTAAAGAAGATGTATCTAATTTATAGTTAAAGTTGATTTTAAATAGAATTTTAAACCTAAAATGTAAATCTTTTAGGAATTACAGTATTAGTAGTGTTTATTTTGGGCCACAAGGAATGACAAATTGAAAGTACTAGTGAGTTGGGAGTAATTAATTAGTTGTAACAAGACCCCATATTGTTAAAGGTTATCATTGTTCTTGGTAACCTCTAATTGTTTACAAAGTTTAGGTTATCATTAGATATAGAAAAATTCTGCTTCTTGTTTTAGGGTTGGTGGAATTTTATTCAGTAACTGTAAAATTTTATATACTGTCTGTGAATTTTTATTCAGGGTTTGTAGGTTTTACATGGAATTTTATTTTACCTATAAAATTTTATGTATTATATGTGAATTTTCATTTAGATCTGTAGCTTTTTACGTTGTCTGTAAATTTTTATTTAGGGTATGTGAATTTTACGTCGTATGTAGATTTTTATTTAAGGTCTGTAGATTTTAATATAAAAAGAAAAAGTGAAATTTTCATATCTAATGAAAAAATCAATCTTTCTCTAAATTATTTTCTCACTATTACATGGCACGTGTATATTTTTTGTTTAAGAAAACATAAATTCAATAGGAAAAAGAGAAAAGACAAGTATATAATAACTTTGATGAATATAAGTAATCAAAAGTGGAGTATTGAGTCTTGAAGCCGCTTTTCAAACTTGATGTTGTATCCATCCATGGTGGGTACTGAAGTTCAACTACAGTGATAGATGGGATGATGATATTTTTCATCTCAGTCCCACTCTAAAAGCATACACCATTCGCCGCTTACACTGAATCACTCTTCTTTTTCCAAGAATATTTCCTTTCTTTGATTTGATTTCCGTATTTGTTTTATGTGGTTACGTAAACACTATAGGCACTATCATCGTTATTTTGTTACTGTTGCAAAGAAAGGTGAATCAGCAAGTCTGAATTCAATAGTTTCGAACTGTTCCCATGTAGGTTGAGGTTTAAATCTTTGGGTTGCATGCGCGGTTACTCACAGACTTATCTCCTTGTGATACGTTTCATTATGTCAACACATATATTTTCACTCGTGTGTGTATTGTATCAAATTGATCATAACTATAAAGGATAATCATGTATGTTCCAAAATTCCAATCCTAAAAGATAAAGGTTGTCAATATGTGTATGTTCCAAAACCTCACTCCCTTCCGTTCAAATATATCTAAAACTTTGGAGTGTTACATATCTACCAACTAGTATTAAATTGATCTGAGTGACGTTCTCGCCCCACTTTGTCCACACCAGCCCTCCACCTCTTTCTGGGTTTTTGATTCATTCTAGAGGTGATTATAAATTTTGAAATTCGAAAACCTGATAAAAAATCCGACAATCCGATCCGTTCCGATCCAATTCAATCCGGTGTGTTCGGATCGCATTACGGATTAGCATATTTGAGATCCGAAGATTTTCGGATTAATCCAATTCGATCCATCGGATTTTCGGATAATCCGATTTTAATCCGAAATATTTAAAAAAAGAAAATACCCCTTTTCCAAATGCAAAAATGTTGTTTGAAATAGCAACTTATATCCAAACCTAGTAACAAAAACCCAAAATAAATCTTCAGCAACCATTCATCCTTATTCATTTCCTTCATTTCTATTTTTTTGGAAGTTTTGGGAACGTTGAGGAAGAAAGGATAATTCATTTTTATCATTTTTTTATATTTTCGGATTAATCCGGAAAAATTCGATCCGAGCCGGATTAATCCGAATCGGATCCGAACCATTCGAATCGGATTAAAAATTGATCCCAAGGTGCTCCGAAACTTCGGATTAATCCGAACTTCGGATCGGATTGGATCAGATTAATCCGAACGATCACCCCTAATTCATTCAACTATGATTCAATTTGAAACACCCCGACATTTTAAAAACATTCATTTGATGATGAATCATAATCATATGAGTAAATACATAACCCATTGTTTTTTGCTAAATTATTACCACTTTGTTTGGCATGTCACGTACTTGAATATTGTCTGGAACTTCATAATTCTGAATTGACTTGGGTTTCTCCAACACGGGCCTGCTCAGATAAGTAACTCTTTTGGATTGGACTACTTAGTTATTCGGCCTGCTAGAATTATAATTGATGGGCCTGGTCCGGCCTGGTCATGCATGAGAAAGAAATTGTACTTTTGAATATGAGCTTATAGCTGGGGCCCATTAGTCATTGCTGAAAACGCTAAAGCTGAGTGTATCATCAGACAATTAAAGACAAATTCTATTTTCGGTCCCCAACTGACTTTTAGCAAACACACTAATCAGTCAAGATCCGATCATGTGGACTTACACAATAACTTTGTGTAGCTCTCCGAGTGATATGATGGCTACACTGTACTAACACAAGTTCTTTTCATACACTTTGTCCTTACTCGTGCGCGAACATGGAGACTTCCTTCCAACGTGGCGATAGCATGCTTAACTCTGAAGTTCTCATATATGAATTTCGGAAAGTTAAGATGTACCTGGTTGGTATGAGTAGAGTTCTCAATCCCTTTAAACACTTTAAACTTGACTTGAAATTCTGAGATATTACATAAATTCAATAATCAAAATTATACATTAAAAAGTTCTCAGTTTAAACCGTAAAAAATCAATTGGCAATCAAAGTTATACATAATATTTACAAAGATGTAAGAAATGCTCGTTTGTTAAAGAATTTGTACACAAATAGAACCCTCCATATTAGAAGTTATTAAGCTACAAATATTACATTGGACTATGCTCTTTTTGCCACTCTGAATCTGATCTCTAGCAACAGTCCCATTCCCATGCACCTAAGTCAACGTCCAATTGAGGTTGGAAGTTTCATGTAAGGTGGTCTTAAATCTTACTAATTTCTAATTTCCATTTATACTACTAATTTTGACAATCCCTCATATATTGTGTAGTGTCTGGTCTGGTAAACCATTTGGTACTGAATTAAATAATGTCATCATGGCCAAACTTTCTCCCGGTTAATTTCCAATTCCATGATGTGGTTTAAGTTAGTGCATCATGGTGTCTCTTCTTCTTGCTCAATTATATACTTTTTATGACAATTTGGGTCAAAAAGTGTACCGATCTTGATTGACTACGAATCGGGAAATCGACTAGTGCTGTTTGCCACTCATAAACAAACTAGAAAACTAGAAAACTAGAAAATGAAACTTCTAAGAGGATCAGATCAGAACAATGATAAACGTGTAAGTTTATGATTTCATGACAAACATGAGTTAATCATCAATCTTACCGCATGTGTAATTGATCAGATGTTACAATGATATTCGGGTTAATGAATATGAATTACAAGTACAACGCATGTTTTTAGAAGATGTTACATACGGGGTGTTAATAATTAAAATCAGTTTTACAGTTTGTTAAGTGTAAAAAAGATTTGATAATATAGCTGCTCATATTTTACGCTAATTGTATAAGATATATATATACAAGTAAAAAGATTGCATGTAAATTTAGGTGATGTTAAACAGAAACTATATAAAAACATGATGTTAATTTCCTATCACTGATATATATGACATTTTATGAAAAAATTTATTAGAAATTAATTTTGTTTATTACTATATGTTACTACTATTTTAGTTTTATTGTTAAATGTTAACACGTATAGTATAGCAGATGCAAAAGTGATAGGATCATAGAATGGAATGCAGCCCTACCACAAGGAGTTGAAGAAAAGAGATTCTAAAAAATGCTGATACTTTTTATTTTATTTTTAGCAAAGCCTTCATTAATTTGATCATATTTGATATTTCTACTAATATTTGTTTTAAAACATGGTACACTGGACTGGATCAAATGCACATGTTAGAATAATAACAATTAAAAGTAATTAAGTACTAAAACATGCTCGTTTGGGCAACAATTATACTTGGTGTAAGTTGACTCCTAGATATCTTCCACCTTGGAAGAATGTTTAGTGTCTGCTAATTAATAAGTTGGTAATATATATTAAGCTTTTGAGAACCAAACGTGCTAATTAATTAATTAATTAAGCAAATCTGATCATATTGCAACTATTAGTACAACACATTTATCCAACTCACTGATGAATATGATGCTAAAATCCATATGGGAATATCTCGTGGTTGTTCGAAATCGTATTGAGCCGTTCAATTGTCCTTTTCCTACGATGAGTAAGAAATGGTACGTGATCAGGGGCTTAGTTACATCATTTTGGCCGGCTTGCTTTCCGACTAGTCGGTATTTGTGATTCAACGACCTTAATAGTGAATTATCGAATGTGCAACTGAATACGAATAAGCCTTTTAGAATATTTATAAATGAATCTAGAGGACATATTTCATGGGACCATGTGTTCCTAGCTAGCCATGTCCTTTGTAGTCCAATTCACTGGCGTTGTCTCACTTTAGGACTAGCCTCCTCAAGGGAGGGCTCCCCTCGAGCGGTTATGTTGTCAAAGCTGATCTTATGAATGTGGTATCTCCTCGAGCGAGAGCAACACTCTCTCGCTAAATTGATTTTTGTGTGGTGACAATATCATTTAATAAGTTAGTAGGAGTGTTAATTTCACGATAATATGACGTAGAGAATAAGGTTGTACATGTCTTCCCGTAATATTTTTAGAACTATTATCAACGAATCAGATAATCAAGTAATACCTCAGTACTTGGATAGATCAAGGGAGGATGTCTATGGTATTGTATAATGTTTTGCAATATTAAAGTTGGAAGGTCCAATTTACATATTGTACTGCCATATGGTATTATTTCGGAAAATTTTTTTTAAAAATAAAATATTATAATTACAATATTCAATCGTACAAGTATGAGTAGTTCTATAATTATCATTTCAACAATTTTCTATACATATGATAAATTATCTATTTCAGGGAATCAAACATGTAACCTTTCGGGTACATGATGTCTTAACTTGGCACTTGACTACAAACAATTTAGCTATATGGTAAATTATTAAATATTTAAAATTTTAACAAACTCTATTATGACTCTGTTTACCACTAGTTTTTCAGCTCCATAAGTTTTTTTGATAAAAAACTCGTTACGTGAACGTGCAACTTTTTAAACAAATTAGTTGGAAAACTAGCTAATGAAGAAATTTTATCGAATTTGTTTTAGAGACGTAGTCTTGGTATGGATGTTATGTCTCGGATGTTTCTTTTCATTTGTAATATCGATGCGTTAGCACATTTTGTGTTTGTCTTTTGTATTAATAAAATTTTAGCTGATCCAAAAAAAAAAAAAAGAGAGAGAGAGAAAAGCTAGTTGGTTTGAAAAAAAAAGCTACATGACCAATTATTAGCTACATTTTCAACTAGCAATTAATTCTCCAGCTACCAACTAGCTATCCAGTTATCAATTAATTTTTTCAGTTAATTTTACTAAACGAAACCTATAATCTCTTTTGGCTCCGTCGACTTACCAAACATAAGTTAATTGTTTATACGGGTGTTAACAAGTTTACGAATAAAAAGAATAGGGTATATTTAATTTAGGATAAATTTAACCCCAGCGAATTTGTAATTTGGCCATTCATATAGAATCTCAATCTAAGCAAGTTTATCGGTGTACTTTTTTGGGTAAAGTACTCATGTTTCTGTGCCCTCCTGTTAATCTAAACAATTTGGATTAATCTTCTCAACTTTCTTCAGTTCTTCTGGTTTCAGGTTATTACTCTCTGGTTGTCGACATGTCCCTGATCAATTTTTTCCTTTTCAGGAGCATCCTGATCAAGTAAGTTCATATAAATTGATCATGAGAATTTTCTTTTTGGTCAGTTGGAATTATAATCCGAAATTACGTGTTTCAAAATTTTAAGCTCTAACTTCTAGAAACGCAGTTATAACTAATTATTAATACATTAATATATAATAATTAATCTTTTAAAAAGTGATAAATATATCGCATTACTTATTACAAGATCATGCAAGTACTATACAAAGTGAATAACATTCTTCTGATTGCGATTTTTAAAAAGATAATGACTCAACTTATTGTCACATGTCCGTATCGTGCATATTTGATTAACATGCAACTTATTTTTATTTAATTTTCCATTTTCATATCTACTTAATTTGACCTTTTCATGATTTCATCTGCTTTTTAATATTTTCCCCTTTTTATTATTACTAAATAAAAGTACTTAAAACCATGAGTCGAACCTGGACGATATTTGTATAAAATTACATCTGAAAAGTTAAAACAAAATTTCACTCCGTTGGATATGAAAGAATTCCCCTTTTAAGTTTTAACCTACTAAATTTGCTCGGAAAGAATAATATCAGTCAAATTGCAATTAATGATAGCAATCTTTGTAACCAAACAATGTCATTTTAATAAAAAGGGCAAAAATAAATTACTATTCATTAAAATAACCACAATAATTACAATATCTCAGACAAGACTTCGAAATCTTGCACTATAAAAAGGCGGGCTTGCCTCTCTTTACAAACCTGTCCAAAACTGAAACCAACTTCTCTTCTTACTTCTTATCCAGATATCATCGCTGATTGCTCCTTCCTTCCTATTCTGTTCCGAAATCGCGAAGATGGGTGTGAACTCGAACAGGGTTGAGAGCTTCTCTAGCCCTGTTTCGGAAGAACGCGAATTCGAATCATCCAGCATCACTATTTCTGATCCAATGCCACGGTTGGAAGTTCACAAGGTCATCCTGCCTCCGCCACAAACTACTGTTAAAAAACTCCGTAATCGGCTTTCCGAGATTTTCTTCCCTGATGATCCTCTTCACAAGTTCAAGAACCAGGCCTGGTTCAACAAGTTGGTTCTGGCCCTGCAGTTTTTCTTTCCCATTTTCGAATGGGCTCCGAATTATACTCTCGAATTGTTTAAGTCTGATGTTGTTTCCGGGATCACTATCGCCAGTCTCGCGATTCCACAGGTAAAAACAATCGTTTACTAGCATTTTAGAGTTTTGGGAAATTTTGACTGATTGTAAATACTCTGAAAAGTTGATTTTACACTTAACTAGTGATTTGTACAGGATTAGTCTTAGCTAATTTTGAAAAGGCCTGTTACTTTAAGAGTATTAAGTTATTCTGGATCTTACTTTAACATGATTGTCTAAAGTTTTAACTAGTTTTAACTAGTTCGCAAATTATATGTTTTACAGTTTTTTTTCCACAGTTAGTGAGAAAACATGTGTTTTTCCTTCACTAAATTGATTTGTTTGTGCATAGCTGGTCATGATAACTCTAATGAGAAGATCGAATTTCTTGAACTACACATAAACCACTCCATATGTTCAAGCTTATGTAAATTTGGGGAATGTTTCCAAGAGTGTGGCTGTGCTTTATAGATTTGTGTATAAATTCTTACAAGTTGTGTAAAACTGATTTCCCATTCGTCACATCAACTAACGTGGTCACTTGAGCGTCAATCATACCAGTTTTACAGTTTGTTAAGTGTAGAAAAGATTTGATAAGAAAGTTGCTCATATAATACGCTAATCGTAGGATATATATACAAGTATGTAGTTTGATGAAATTTTAATGGTGTTTTCTTTTCTGTGCAGGGTATAAGTTATGCTAAGCTAGCAAATCTGCCACCTATAATTGGCCTATGTAAGTGTTGTTGTACTTGCACTGAACATTCATAATGCAAATTAAATTCTTAAGTGGTAGGGGTACTATTGTTTCAGTTGTTCAAAATTTTGTTGAAGAGAAGTTTTAAAACATGGTCTTGTATAATGCAGATTCAAGTTTCGTACCGCCTTTGATATACTCACTTCTGGGGAGTTCTAGACATTTAGCCGTGGGTCCAGTTTCGATAGCATCTCTCGTTATGGGAACAATGCTCACCGAGGCTGTTCCGTACGCTCAAGACCCGGATCTATACCTTAAACTTGCTTTCACAGCAACATTCTTTGGAGGAGTTTTTCAGGCGTCTCTTGGTTTCCTGAGGTATACAAGCACTAAAAGTTATAACTCACTTTTTCCTCCTTTATGCCAAACATATATTATTTTGGTTGGAATTTGTCTACAAGAAGTAACTATCAATTAAGTCCACTTACTTTGCAAAATGGAAACATCTTTTTTGAAGGCATTCATTCTATAAGAATAAGTTATTACTGTAGACACTAACTAAAGGTAGCAGTAATATGATGCCAATTAATGGACTTATAGTTGAAAGGTAGATTAACTAATCATGGAGTATATCCTTTTTCCATTAAGAATCTTTGGTTTCGCTGGGTTTTTTTAATGAATCAGTTCTCCTGCAATTTGTGAACAAGTGTACTTAAGTTTAATATTACTTGAGCTTTATCAGTGATATTTTTCCATCCTGAGATTGTTGTGCACTTGTCTTGTAATCGAAAGTGCTCTTGCATTTCCGTAGAGAAGATGTTCCAGGCTCGAACTTGTACTCAAACTATATATGACATGACATGTTGCGAAAACTTAAATATCTAAAGAAAATGCATATAAATTTTGGTCAGATGTATAGCTTATTGACCACTGGTTTGAACTTCCAGATTAGGATTTCTGATCGATTTTCTGTCGAAAGCAACGTTAATCGGTTTCATGGGAGGTGCAGCAGTGATTGTTTCACTGCAGCAGTTGAAAGGGCTACTTGGAATAGTCCATTTCACACCCAAGATGCAGCTGATTCCAGTCATGTCTTCTGTCTTCCAGCACAGAGATGAAGTAAATTCCTCAGCGTTCAAACTTGCTGTAGTTTAGTTTCCTGGCATACGAGTGTTAAATAATTCATTTCATATCTGCAGTGGTCCTTGCAAACAGTTATCATGGGAGTTGGCTTTCTGGTCTTATTACTGACAACAAGACAAATTGTAAGTGTAATTGTTATACTTATATCATTGATCAGTGTTGTTTCCTGGACTTGAGAAAGTTGATGACACATAGATGACAATCTGATGAATACTGCAGAGTATGAGGAAGCCGAAACTGTTTTGGGTTTCAGCAGCTGCACCATTAGCATCGGTTATTCTATCCACCATTGTAGTAGTCTGCCTCAAATCCAAATTTCACGATATTAAAACTGTAAGGAGTATTGATCTCAGCTTGCAAGTTTGTTTAAATATATTCTACACGAGGACTTTCCGAGTTTTGTTTAGTTTATGATTGTAACTCTCGTTCTTACAGATTGGCCATCTCAAAAAGGGCGTGAATCCACTATCTGTAAACATGTTATATTTCAGTGGTACGCATCTTGCTCTAGCAATCAAGACAGGAATCATAACCGGCATACTTGCGCTCACAGTAAGTTAAACCTCAATTATCTCATATAGAAAAGTAAAGACCAAAATCATCAAAATTGAGTCAATGAAAAAACTTTAGAGTTTTATGTTTTTACATGGAAATGGACATTTTCTACAGGGCTTACGAATTGATATGAAATAATATAATAATTTTAAATATGTGAATTGCAGGAAGGTATTGCAGTTGGAAGAACATTTGCTTCTATGCAGAACTATCAAGTGGATGGTAATAAAGAAATGATGGCAATTGGGTTCATGAACATGGCTGGCTCTTGTTGTTCATGCTACATCACAACTGGATCATTTTCTCGATCAGCAATAAACTACAATGCTGGAGCAAAAACAGTTGTGTCAAACATAGTGATGGCTGCTGCAGTACTAGTAACCTTAATGGTCCTGTTGCCACTCTTCTACTACACACCAAATCTCATACTTGCAGCCATAATCATAACTGCAGTCATTGGCCTAATCGACTACCAAAGTGCACTTAAACTGTGGAAACTTGACAAACTTGATTTTGTGGCATGCCTGTGCTCGTTTGTTGGTGTTCTGTTCATCTCTGTCCCTGTTGGTCTTGCTATAGCAGTAAGTATCTTTTTAATATATAAGGTAATGGTTTTCTATCTAGTCCATGATATAACATGCCCATGGACAAAAATTCAGGTTGGAGTTTCGATTTTCAAGATTCTGTTACATGTCACGAGGCCAAATACAGTTGTTATGGGGAATATTCCTGGAACTTCAATATATAGGAATATGGCCAGATACAACGATGCTGTCAGGATTCCTTCGTTTCTAATAATAGCAGTTGAAGCTCCTATTTACTTTGCGAATTCAACATATCTACAAGAAAGGTATATATTCTTCTCTGTGCAGCTGTAAATGTGAACCTGCTTTCAGTTCTTGGTTTAAATTTAATAAAACCTTGCTACAGGATTGGGAGATGGATCAGGGAGGAGGAAGAATGGCTTGCAACCAACAGTAGAAGCAGTTTGAAATGTGTGATTCTTGATATGACAGGTTAGTTCTTGCACAGAAGATCATTCTCCCAACTCGTCTAGTTGCCGTACAGTACCATTTTTTCATTTGGACTTACGTAATGTCTAATATTTTGTTCTATCTGCAGCTGTGACAGCGATAGACAGTAGTGGCATTGACACAATCAGTGAACTCAGAAAAATACTGGAAAAGAAGTCACTGAAGGTAAAAGAAGCGGCTTTCTTATTTCATTTCACTATACATGTTGCCCCTTTTATTTTACCTTCTGTTGCTGATTCTAGAATGCCTGTTTGTACAGTTTGTACTGGCGAATCCAGTTGGAAGCGTAATGGAGAAACTACACCAATCAAATGTGTTGGAAGCATTCGGATTAGAAGGACTTTACCTAACAGTCGGAGAAGCCGTAGGGGACATATCGTCTTCATGGAAACCTGGAGTCTAACGATAGCTTTCAGCAACCATTCTAGTGAGTTAGGTTAAAGGAAGCAGATGTCAATGTTCTGCTTGCAAGAAGTTGAACTTACTAGTGTTGGACTTCTGTTATATATATGTAGTTTAAATGTTAAGCTTTCATTCGTTTGCAGAAAGAAAGCCTAATTTATAATAAATCAGTATTAGGATGAATACAAGTACTTTGTTCTCATGAACCAGCACTTCATTATCACAATTTAAGGTCACTCCCACACCAACTTTGTAACTCCGTATCAGCAAGTGCGAGATGACGTATAAATAAGGGCTTAGCTAATTTCAGTACTACGTTGTACTGCACGATATAATACACCTTTCGAAATTTGACAAGTAACATAATTTACTCATTAAAAAATAATTTATTAACACATTTAATAATTTTAACAATTTTATGAATACAAGTGACATAAATTTGCAAAACTCATCATCTTATTTAGTCACTTCATATATTTAACCCAAAAATACTTACTTCTTTTTCAAACTTTACAATCACCTTCTTCTCCGTACATACAGCCGCCATCACCGAAGCTCCGACGAATTTTTTTCTTTTTAAATTTCTAAGTTGTCCGCCGGAGCTCCCATGGCGGAACAACTCGCCTGAGCTTCAAGCTCAGGCGAGCTTCCCTGTTCCGCTATGGAAGCCGAGCTATCAGATCTGGACTGGAAGCTTAGCTTCCATGGCGGAACAGTCCGCCATGGTAGCTTCCAAACATGGCGCACCGAAGCTCCGACGAGAGCTTCCACAGCATAAGCTAAATGACCGGAGCTTTACCACTTCTCTGGAGCTCCAGTCATTTTTAAATTTTTAATTAATATTTTTTGAAAAAAATAATAAATATTTGTCTTGTGAATTTTCAGTTTATGTAAGGTTGATTTTGAATTTTATTGAAAATATTTTGTTAAGTTTAAAAGATAGGGGCGTGTAAGTAATTAACGAGAAAATGGCGGAAATCGTCCCAAAATTTAGGGGGTATGGCGTACGCACTGCAACGTTTGTCCCGGCTGGCATACTTATTACTTAGTCCCACTGTTTTAAAATTTTGGCATGCGAAGGACTTTTTGCTCGAAATTGATTTTTAACTGGTGACATGGCATCCAAGTGGACTGGTTCTCTGACAAATTAAGGAGAACTTAGGAGATTTTAGAAGAATTAGATTGCCAACTCATTTCGCAGGATGTAAAGAAATGTAAAATTAAAATAATTTATGATAAAACTAAATTGAAAATGAAAAATATAATTAAGAAAAAGAAAATTTAGGTTCTTACATGTACTTTGTAAAATTATTTCAAAAATTGATTTAAATTGTAAAAAGGTATATTAAAGCTTTGAAAAATTATAAATTGTCATTTTTAATAAAATTTGGATTTATTGAAATTAAAATAAATAAATTAAAAAATAATGTAAATAAAATTTTTTTTTTAATTCTTCTTTCTTGGAAGCTCCATCCCCAGGGGAATACGCTCCATGGATGGAGCTTCCAAGAAAGAAGAATTAAATAAAGAAAAAAAAATTATTTCATTATCTTTGAATTAATTGATTTTAATTTTAATAAATTCAAATTTTATTAAAAAAGACAATTTATATTCAAAACAATTTATATATGTTTTTATAATTATTTTTTAATTTTCTTTTTTTATAATTATCTAAGGTCTTTCTAATTTTATTTTTCATTTTCTATTTAGTTTTTATCATTAATTATTTTAATTTTACATTTCTTTAAATCCTGCGAAATGAGGTGGCAAGCTAATTCTTCTAAAAATTTTAAGTTCTCCTTAATTCGCCACCGACCGGTCCACCCGGTTGCCATGTGACCAGTCAAAGTCAATTTCGAGTGAATAGTCCTTCGTATGCCAAATTTTTTAAACAACGGGACTAATTATTCCAACCGGGACAAACGTTGCGGTGCGTACGCCATACCCCCAAACTTTGGGACGATTCGCGCCATTTTCTCAGTAATTAACCATATAATGTTTTTATTATTATGCGACAAAGTGCAGCGTTATTATGCGGCACCATATCGTATTGATAAAAAATAAATAATGGACATTGAATCTTAAATTGATCTAATAATTAAGATTGTATTACTATTATTAATACAATGCAACGGTACAATTATTAACCATCACCTTTCAAACAAGCTACATACCATACCTTATTCTTAAACCTAGCTCTGGCCTCTGAGAGAGTGAATTTCCAAAATATTACTTTTAAAAAAGTTAATTCCCAAAATATTACTCCTCTCAAATTATTTCCCAAACTACTATTCTTTATGCCACATGGATTGACATGTCAAAAATACATCATGTTTAACTTAATCTTTTTACTTTTTGTGTGGATCAAACCTCAACACATGTTTTATTAGAAGCTACTGTATGATGCTCAGGTCATCATCAACCAATTAAAGCTACAGACAAAGATATTTGAATCCACACACGAAAGAGTGTTGGTGGCTCATTTATATATACAGAAAGAATTACAAGTAAATCCTAATTGATTAAGAACTATAACTACTAGCTTAACTAAACAAAGTAGAAAGGATTAGGATACAGATGAATCTAAAATACTCTAGTACTAGTAGAACTTCACTTAACATCCCCACGCAAGCGAATTGTGGGATTTTCACTAACGCAAAGCTTGGATTGAAAAAGATGAAACAAGGGCCGAGACAAACTCTTGGTGAAGATATCAGCGATATTTAAATTTGTGGGCACATATTGTGTTGTAATACGTCCCGCAAGCACCATATCACGAATAAAATGATAGTCAAGCTCAATGTGCTTTGCACGTTTGTGAGCAATTGGATTGTTGTTGATGAACACGACTGCCTTATTGTCACCAAGGATAATAGGGTTGGCAACTAGTGGAACATGAAGCTCATGTACAAATGACTGACCCAAATGACTTCGGTTGCAGAATTTGCCAAGGCTCTATACTCCGATTCACAACTGGAGCGAGAGACGAGCGGCTGTTTCTTGGAGCTCCAAGAGATAATATTTTGACCCAAATAAATTGAATATCCTGAGGTAGACCGTCGAGTATCGGGGCAGGCTGCCCAATTTGCATCCGAGTATGCGAGAAGAGCAGGATAATTGGCAGGTGAAGTCGATGCCAAACCCAGTAGTACCAGCAACGTATCACAAAATATGTTTGACAGCTTGATAGTGAATGAGCTTCGGAGTTTGCATAAACTGACTGATGGTGGAGATGCCGAACCATCAAGGAACGGAAGGAGGCGCGATCTCGTAAGCAACGGGTAAACTTGGCTATGCCAGTTTACAAAATTCTCAGAATTGAGCTTAGTGGTGACGAGATGCAAAAAGTCGACGAAGGAGGGGCCATTGTCAACGACAGACTCAGTTGTTGATGTCGAGGACGAAAACAATGAGGATGCCATCGTGATTGATCAAGAAACATAGAGGAAAGCCTGATAGTGCGGAGATGGACGAAAGCAGGAGGCAGATGTCGAAACTGAAGTTGCATGAAGGAGGTTGTTTGTGTTTAGAAGAAAAAATATAATTTTCTAGCATATTTGAAAGTTTACTAAATTAAATTCTAAAAATAAAATTGCGATGTCATTTTTCTAAGATATAAAATTAGATCAAATTATATCGTATTGGTGAACGTGGAAGAAATGGTGTAAATTGGACTGTTTACGATGAAATTGGGCCAGAAGTAATGGACTAAGGCTACACATGAAGAATTGGGATAACAATTATGGGTTGGGCCATGGGCTCATGCATTCAAGGGGAATATGCTCTTATTATGCTCTTCCAAACAATTATAAATAGGGAGCTCTCTCATTCATTTATTCACACACAAAAAGGAGCAAGGAGCAATAGCAAGTAGCATAACCAGGAGCAAGAGAAAGGAGCATAAGCAGGAGCAAGAGAAAGGAGCACAAGCAAGAAGAGCAAGAGTAGTCATCCTCCTCCAAGCGCCGCTATCCTCCTCCCAAGATACGTCGTCTTCCTCCAAGCGCCGCCAGCCTCTTCCGAAGTTTCGCCTTGAAGTCTGGCCAAGCCTTCAAGTAGTCCATCCGAAAATTCAAGAGTAGTTGTCGTTTGATCCAAGAAGAAGTCTTCGCATACTTGGAGAAACGTTATTGGGAGATCCAACATAACCAAAGCAAGATCAAAGCTAAAAGCTCAGCCAAAGTCCGATCAGCCTTCTTGAAGCTCTTCGACAAGTTCAAAGCCAAAGACCACCGTCGATTCAAGATCAATCTCAAAAGTCCTTGAAGAAACATTTCCGGGCAACCAGACTTCCTCTAAAGAAGATCAAAGCCAACTCCTGCGACGATCTAGAAGCATTCTTTGTGGAGCTCATCAAGATTCCAAGAAGTTCGTCGTCGCTCACCTTAAACACTCCCAAGTCTGCGATTCGATCGAGATCAAGCCAAGAAGCCCTCGCATCGACGTTTGCCCGACTTTGAAGTCATAAACCTTAAACGGGAGGATTTGAAGATCTAAGTTCGCTGCTTTAGAAGACTAGAATCAGAGGATTATACTAGAGAACTGTACCCGCTTTAAATCAAGATCAATAAATTATCATTTGAGCAACTTTACTTGCTAAAGATTTTTGGCACGACCAGTGGGACATCTCTACCTCTCATCTCTTCTCTTCAAGAGCAATAAAACTGCCATCTCTTCTGCAAAGATCGACTAGCAGTGGGGCAAGAAACTCTCCTCAAATCGAAGGCGAAACTCAAAGTGACACTAATGGATGGGAAAACTTCAATGGAAGATCAAATTGCAAATTTGACAAGGAGCATATGTTGCGTCTCATGGAAACATATAAGGAACGAGGTGCCAAGCTAGACATTCTTTTAAACGAAAGTGACGTTGCGAAAACAAGTCATGAAGTCAAGAAGAGACGCCAAGAATATGATGAGTGTTCAAAGATGCTCATTCTACCACAAATAAGCTTCAAATCTAAAACTAAAGAGTTTCTAAAGAATACCGATGTCAAGCTCCCTGCCACTGATGTGAAGGAGTTGATCTTCCAAGCAATCAAGGAGAAGCTAGACGGAAAATCAATGCCATCTTCTAGCTATGTCAAGCCATATATGCCGAGGATTGATGTGCTAAAGATGCCAAAAGACTACCAACTTCCAACCTTCCAACAATTTGATGGTAGTGGCAATCCAAGACAACACATAGCTCACTTCGTCGAGACTTGCAACAGTGTTGGAACTCATGGCGACCAACTTGTCAAGCAGTTTGTGTGATCACTTAAAGATAATGTCTTCGACTGGTATAGTGACTTGAGGGCAAATTCCATTGATAATTGGGATCAGATGAAAATGCAATTCCTCGATCGCTGTACATATCAAAATGAAGGAGAGCATGTTCTTGACTATATAAATCGTTGGAGGGGCTTGAGCCTCAAATGCAAAGACCAGATATCCAAAACCGCTTCCATTGAAATGTGCACTCAAGGAATGAACTGGAGCTTCTCTTACATTCTCCAAGGAATCAAGCCAAAAACATTTGAAGAGCTTGCAACCCGTGCACACACCATCGAAATGAGCATGCGTACTAACAAAGTGCACAGAGCTAGCTATGAAACAAAAGGTGAAAGCAACACCAATGACGAAAGCGAAAGAAATGATGAAGTGGAAAGCGATGAAGATGAAGCACCATCTTATTCTACCTCAACAAGTCTTCTTCCATATATGAGCTTAAACTATCTAAGACCCCTAAATTAAATCTTTTCAAGTGTGCTCCTCGATACGAGCATAAACTGTTAGTAGCTTCTTAGCAAGAGCATAAATTGTTCCAAATTCGAATCAAGTATGCTCCTCGACATGAGCATAAACTGTTAGCAGCTCCTTAGCACGAGCATAAATTGTTCCAAATTCAAATCAAGTACGCTCCTCGATACGAGCATAAACTATTAGCAGCTCCTTAGCACGAGCATAAACTGTTCCAAATTCAAATCAAGTACGCTCCTCAATAAGAGTATAAACTGTTAGCAACTCCTTAGCACGAGCATAAACTGCCATAAATTTAAATTCAAAGTCCAAATCAAGTACGCTCCTCGCCCCATGAGTATAAACTGTGTACAGAACTCCCTTTCCAAGTGTTTGAACTACATTTTTTGACTTGATCCTTTATAATGGGGGTACGTAGGCAGGTTAGAAATTTCTAAGTTCAGTCAAAATATGTGAAAGCGGTTGGTTTGTCTATGAAACGGAAGAATAGATTAAAGTGGCTACTTGTGGAACTTTCATTGACTCATTGTGGTTGAGTGAATCTCCAGGTTGAACAACATGTCCAAGTCACATTTGAAGATCTAGGTTGATCAGTATACCAAAGCTGCGGTTCAAATTCCAGGTTCATCAAGTCGCGTATCGCCACTTGCACATTTTTAATGCATCTCAAAAGGCACTATTCATGTACAAGTCGCGAGGGGGCATTTGTAGACGAACAAAATTCGTCTACTCTAAAATAATATATATATATATATATATATATATA
>JAYMSP010003091.1:0-21143 GCA_036897095.1 Plantago elongata
AACCTTTCCTTTCATTTCCATGATTCTATTTATCTTAATTGACATGAAAAAACCTAATACAAAAGGAAACATATGGAAATGAAATCTGCATACTAATTTAGCATACAACTAGAAGTTAGATGGGCTAAGTATGATATGTAATTGTTTCACTATAAAATAATAATGACATAAATATACACATACTTAGTTGTTATAATAATAATAATAATAATAATAATAATAATAATAATAATAATAATAATAATAATAAACTAATTAATTTGTAAAAGGCATGCTTTTTAATAAATTAAAAATAGGTCAGGTAAAGAAATAAAACGTTGAAATACACACACACACACAATAATGTGCTCAAGTGCTATCAATATAATAAATTCAATAAAAGTTCTATATATTTTTTCTCAACCATTCAAATTATAATAACAGTACATTAATTACTTCTCAAATATGTAAAATTATTATCCTCATTGCTATTATAAATTATAATAAGAATACATTAAACTCTATAATAATGATTTACGTACGTGTTATACAAGTGTAATTGTGAAATAATACAAAATAAATTTGTAATCGTGTTATGTATGCCTTTCTTTTCCGTTTGAACTAGGTTTTTTCCGATATTCTTATAATTAAATAATCCCTCTCATATATTATTTCATGTATTCGGTTTATTACTCCAATATAAACTAAATTAGCACCATGATAAAGATGGGAAAGAGTCTGGTTAGAGTTAATAGTGGACACATGGTATAAATCTAACGGTGTCACAGGAAATATCGGGCTAAAATATCATGTCAATATGATGCTAAAGTGTTCAAGAATCATGGCACGAACAAACAAATATCACCTAAATTTGAAATTTGTTTATTTGCATTACTCTCGTTTAATAAAAGTGTAATCCTTCTTAATTTGTTAATTTGTAAATGAAGTAGATTAAAAACATGAGTTCATGCATATCTAACATGGAAAATTATTATTTAAATTGAATTAACCATTAATTTATAAGTAATGTGATAAGAAAAGCCATACCACTTCATATAAATATACACTTAAATATAGGTGATGGTGTATGAATGAATTATTCACAGATAATTATATTGAAATTTGAAATCGTACAAGAAGAAGATAAATTATGTAACAAATGGATATGAAGCCAGTGCATTTATGCCTCATAAACAATAACAACTGGATTCATGTGATCCACTTTACCACATAGTTTGAGTATACATGCCTAGCCATTAATGCAAAGATCGCCATCATGGATGAAGATGAAAATAACCCATTTCATTCATCTACTAGCTAGATGAATTCAGGAATTTACAGATGATGTAGAGCATGATTTTATGATTTAGATTACTAATATAGGCACGGTACAGTCAAGTATTTATAGCCAAGTGACAAGTTGATACAACTCGTAACTAAAATGTTACGAGTTTATTTTCCAAAATAATTGATAGTTGTCCTCTATATAAAAGCTTATTAAAGACTTATTTATAATAAATATTTATTCGACTGAATATTACTTGTAATATCGTATTTAATTACGGTACACTTATTTAGCAAGGTCAATAAGAATATAATACATTTAATGTGGGTGGAATGTGCTATATTAATTTTCTATTTGGATAAAGAATGTGCATCTAGAGTGGTTTATCAAATTGATAAATGATGAAAATAGCTAAAATACAAAAGGAAAGTGACGATTTCCACTTAGTAGCTAAGCTTTACCAAGGTGGCAAGATAGGAAAATACACCTTGGCTACTTGACTAGGTTATCAAGAATAAACAAATCCTAAGCAAATGTGTGCTCAATTAGGTTTCTTCCAATTTGATCCAAACAAAATCTCACAAGATTCTTAATATATACTCCATCCGCCAAAATGAAGAAGATGAAAAAAAGTGTACTTTTAGTAATAAAATGTGTAATTTTTGTATAAAGTTGAGATTGTTTATTATTTGTTAGTGATAGAATAACTTTTTTTTTTTTAGTAATGTATGAAGTTTGGTGGAACGACTAAAAATGATAAATGTATGAAATTTGTTAGAACGGAGAGAGTAATAGACCTGCCAGACAAATTGATGTTCATCAATATTATCAAATATAATTGTAATGTTTTAAATATTATTAATAACTAATCTGAGTTAACAAATTATGTCAGTTTTATATGTGCACTTAATGTACCTAATATTTTTTGTTATAAGAACAAAAATGTTTTTCGGGTCATTTTAATTTGTGTTATTTTCAACTGAAAATCAATTCATTTCGATTTAGTTATATTTTATATCTTATTTCAGTTCAATCCACTCTATAAACTATAAAGTTGAAGATAACACAATATAACTAAAAATTACTTCATGTAATTCAGTTCAACTCGATTTAATTATAATTTATACTTTACTCCAGTTCAATTCAGTTCATTCAATTCATTTCAGTTTAATAAATTTCAGTTGAAATAATTTTTTTGGTTGAGGGAGAACCACTCCTCCCTTGGAATGATTTTGAATACTTTGCACTAATGAATGAGAATTGAAAAAGGTATAGAACCCAATGATAAGCAAGAAGAAACAAGAAGAAAGTGGCCAATATAAACATCCTCAATTTGCTAATAAGGCACAATACATCCAATACAAACAGAATAAAGAAACACACAGCAAGGCCAAGTGGGTTTTCTGTGTTCTCTTCATTTGGCAATCTCTCAAAGGAGACCAAAGTGCCTGATATAGCTCTCTTCACTCGGATTCATACTCCTTTTTGCTGTAGCCAACCTGTTTCGCTTTCTCCAGGTAAGACATATGATTGCTTTGCTTAATTCTGACGAAAGATTTGATTTTTATCATGGGTTTTGTGCGAATTTCGGATCTGAATTGGTTTTCAATTTGAATGCTTTCTGGGATTTTTCTGGTTGGTTGTTTCTTTTGCAAAGTTCGTTACTTTATATCTGTTGGGTGTGTATCATCGTGGATTAGTCTGTGTGTTTTGAACGTTTAATTAGGGGTTTATGATTTGATCTTCTAGTATCTTAATTCTTGGAAATGGAGGTCTTAGACTATCAGTAGCTTCAGTTTTTTTGAACTGTTCTAGCTTTTTTATCTTCTTTGTGTTCTTCAAGAGTCTAGTTTCTTTGTGTTATTGAGCTGATTTATGAATTTTGTTTTTTGGTAAATGTTTGAGCCACATGGTCTACATGTGTGATGTAAAAGCTGGTAATTTTTTGTTTAAAAGGTTGAATTTTGTGGTACTATATTTGAATTTTCAGATCCAGGTGAGTAGATTAGAGAGGAGCTGAGGTTGATCTGGTGGAAGATATATTCAACTGGTCATCATTTTCAAACTCGGCTAGATAGTTGCCACTCGACTTTTGACCTTAAACTGCAGTCTAGTCTGCTCAGTGAGCTGCAATCTAATACTTTGACTTGTATTCATTTCTCCTCCATTCCCACTCCTCTTTGGTGAGGACGACCTCTGCTAGCTTGGTGGTAAAGCAGATATCTTGACTGGCCTTTTCTGATTGTTAGGGGCGTTCAACTTTCGTATGGCTGTTGCACAAAGCAACAGCTATACCGAATTATCATGTTCTTGCAGTTGTTATAGAGTTGGGAGTCTGACGGAAACAATTGTGGACGCGAGGGATATAGCTAATCTGAACGATCGGTATGTTCTTGGGAAGCAGTTAGGGTGGGGTCAATTTGGTGTTATAAAGGAGTGTGTTGATAAGTTCAGTGGTGAGGTCCTAGCTTGCAAGTCTATCGCTAAAGATAGGTTGGTTACGCAAGAAGATGTGCGTAGCATCAAGCTCGAGATCGAAATTATGACCAGGCTGTCGGGGCACCCTAACGTGGTGGATCTCAAAGCTGTTTATGAGGAAGAAGATTATGTGCATCTTGTGATGGAACTTTGTGCAGGAGGTGAACTCTTCCACATGCTAGAAAAGCGGGGAAGGTTCTCTGAACCGGAGGCTAGGTTGTTTTTCAGGCATTTGATGCAAGTGGTGATGTATTGTCATGATAAGGGTGTTGTGCATAGAGATTTGAAGCCTGAAAATATTCTCCTAGCCACAAAATCCACTTCTTCTCCGATAAAACTGGCTGACTTTGGTCTTGCTACCTACATCAAGCCTGGTACAGTTTCTACTCTGGCTGTGCAAAGACATGTAATATATTGTTTTCGCAAAACTAGCGTCTATTCTTTTTGTGCAAAATCTGGATTTTGAGTTCGAAAAGAATTATGGCTTTCTATATTTGTATTCACTGTATTTGCACTTTCGATATTCTTCAACACTTCCCACAAAAGCTCAGCTGATTTAAGCTCAAGAAACCCTTGAACTGAAACTCTGATCACCCGCTGCTCCTGACAATTCTTTTATTGCACAATCCAGGGCAAAATTTACATGGGACGGTTGGTAGCCCATTCTATATAGCTCCAGAGGTGCTCGCTGGTGGCTATGATCAGGCTGCTGATGTATGGAGTGCGGGTGTGATTCTTTACATTCTTTTGAGTGGGAGACCACCCTTTGGTGGGGAGACCAAGGCACAGATCTTTGATGCTGTTAGAGCGGCAGACTTGCGATTTCCTTCCAATCCCTGGAATGCCGTATCTGATTCGGGTAAGGAATTGATTAAAGGAATGCTGTGTACCGACACTTCCAAAAGGCTTACAGCTCTGCAGGTCCTTGGTAAGATACCGGTACTGTACACATTTAAGATGGTGTAGTGTAGCTGTTAAAATCTTTCATATTTATGCATGCTAATTTGCGAAATGTTTTTCACTAAAGACTGAATACGGGACGTGTTTAATGATATGCCTAAAGAATAAACTTCATTGGGGACATGTATTTATATGGATAAATATAATGAACTGTATATGGAGGTGTTTATATGGGTATATATGGAGCATGTGTTGATATGGCTATATAATAGACTTCATATATGGCAAAAAGTTCTTAATCCTTATAATGTGTATAATAATGACTTCAGCAGTAAATACAGTCGCTTCCTTCCTCGTCCTCATCGCAATCACTTGCAGGTCATGCCTGGCTACAGGATTCATTGAGACCCCCAATTAATCTACATGTACATGTTGAGCAAAGTTACCAACTGGAATTGGGTCAAAATTGTTGCACCGCTGTCGGCAGAAGTAGGGACATTAGTTTCGGATTAGGATCTCCTGTGATTTCCGAGATTCAGTCGCCTTCTTTCACAGCCAAGTCCTCGTTTTCCTCATTCATGATGGAGCAACCACTACCTTCGCTTAACACTGGTGGATTTTCTTTCCACAGTAGTGATGGGTCAATTACCTTGGAGTTTTCGACCCCACTTCTTGCACTTCCAAGCTTCGAGTTCTGCAGCCCTGGCTATACGGGTGAAGATAAGAATGATTTATTGGTTCTACCAGCTGAAACATCTGAACTCCAGCTAATTCCTAGAGGTATTTTGGCTCATGTTTTATTCTATTTAGGAACAATTTTGAATAAATATGCCATCTTTATAGTTCATCTTTCTTCATTGGGAAAACTGTGCAAGAATTGTTTTATTTCAATGAAAAATTACAATAGCATCTCTGAGACATTTTGCATTTATAATGATAGCACTAGTGAAATTCGAAAAGTTACATTTGTATCCTCCTACCTGTTTTACACAGTTTTTACCTTGTTCATATAAACACCCCTTTGGAAAATCACAACTAGTTCTGGTCCGTATACGATGCATAGTTAACTCGTTCTTGCGCACTATTACATGCACGTGTATGCATTCTTTTGACCGTTATTTTATTTAATAGTGTATGAAGTATGAATGACCACCGCGGCATCTTGAAACTGTCTAAGTGTGGGGTTTAAGTAGTATACTAAATGTTGTAGAACATTGAATATTTTTAACTGATTTTTTGTATTTTAACAAGAATTTCCGAAGACTTTACCCTGAAGAGAATACGTCTCTAATTAATTGTAAATGATGCATGCAGCTGTTGAATTTGAACTGAAAGCAGTCGAGATACGAAAGACTGGGTCCAGAATCCGCAGCAAGAGAAACCACACGATCGGCCTGTGTGAATTCGACCAAGTTAATGTAACAGTTACAGAATCAGTCATTCGATGGGCGTCATGCACCCATCTCCCAACTGCTACCTCACTCAGGTCTTCACTTGTTTGCTAAAAGATCACTTCACCCGGCAGTCTCTTGAACTAAATTTAATTTAGTGTAGTGGAGATACTGTGAACTGAGCTTGCTTGCATTCACAGTCAGCAGTCCATACTCAGTTATAGTTGAGGCTGTAGGCAGCCACTCTAATGTTCCTTGCCATTGTTTAAGAGGATACTCGTTCACGGGTGTTGTCATGTGTACAGAACACAAGTTGTTTCGTTTAACGTCTTTCTTGTGCTTGCTTTCTGAACAATAGCTTGATGGAATGTATCTGATTTATGGCCACAAAATGTTGTTGGCTGGTCCAATTGATCCATCTTACAAGTTGCCTGCTTGCAGGTCTAAGTCGGGTCCAGGTAGGATTCGGGTCTTGCCTAAGTTATCATTTCAGGTTTCTTACGACTCTGAGTCGGGCTCGGGCCTAAAACTTAGGGCCATTAGAGGATAGTATTGTAGAAAAATGTGTGGTTGTGATTGTAGGAGAAAAAAAGGTCTATTGGCGGGTCCTCTGTAACAACTTGCTCGTGATCAAAGTTTTATCTGATCTATAGCCACAAATCACTATTCTAGCTTTACGGTGTCACTATTTAATAACTCTGGGAAGTTGATGGGTCTGATTGGTGTTACATTTGCACAATCATCTGACATCTCAGCTTTACAATGCTAATGTTATCCTAAGTCGTAATTGGTGATTTTCTAACATATTCGAATCCTGTTGGAAGTCGAATTAATGATTTTCTCGGTATAGTGTAGTGTCTTAAAGGAGTTCGGTCTTTATTAGTTGATGCAAATAGAATTCTCATACGAGGTGAATAAATGCATACCATGCCTCAATCGGAAGGGCAAGATATTGTCCAAACCGGATGTAGGAACAAATTACATCACTTGTTGGACATCCGATCGGATTTGCATATATGTAACTATTTTCAAGTAAAATTTAAGAATACGAAATTGAGATTTTAATTGATGATTTTGAAGTTAATGGTGTTTGTTGATGTGTAATCATCATTCTAACGAAAGAAGGCAAAAAGGAGATGTTTCTGTTACATCTCAAGTTCCAAGAACAACATGCTGACCTCTCATATAACATGAACTTTGAGCCCTATTCAAAAAAAATTAAAAGTCCACACAACCAACTTGAGCATTTTTAAACTTTATTCATCCTTACTCACTCTCCGACATCCATTTTATTGCATCAGAATTGGTTGGAATTAATTTCTCAGCAAGTTCAGTTACTATTAGCAAGTACAAAATCCTCAAAGGCACCGCAATAATAAGAAATCTGAGGTACCGATTGTTCTTTAACTTCTTATTAAATACTTCTACCACTTTACCATATTGTTTATATCACTTTTATACAAATATAGGTGTAAAATGTACGATTTTAATTAAAACTATCACATTTATCGATCTTTCAGGAGACTTACTCGACTCGGGAAGGATCAAGTGAAGTAGAAGTAGGAGTCGTGAGAATAAGAAACAGTTGTACTTTACTGTAACTCAAACTCTTTCTCTCTCTTTTTCCTCCATTAAAGTACAACCAAAATTACAGTGATTGATTGATTGAATTACTCTTCTTCTTCTTCTTCTCTTCACTCTTGGTCGCTCTCACGTCCACCATTGACACACAAACCAAAGACATGTTATAAAAAGTCAAAAGGGCATTATTAGCATAACATATTTTTCTCCAATTTCACAGGAATATTATACATCAATCAATCAATCAATCCACCAATCAAGATCCTTCCTTTTCGATTCGTCTCCTTTTTTCTGCCCTCGAATCTCATGGCACGGTGTCGTTTCCTTCTTTTTCTCGTCGCCCTCTCGTCATTTGCCGGATTGCTCCGAGCTAGCCCTGGTGATGCTGATCCGATTTACCGGTAATTGTTTCGTTTCGCTTGTAAATGGTTTCAATCTTTTGGTGATTGTAGTTGCAGATTAGGTGTTTGTAGAAATGCGAGCTTGGTTTTAGTTGGTTTCTGCTAAATGCAGTGATCTGAATTTTGAAGTGAGCTCTAGCTCTACTTGATTACTTACCATGTTAGTTATTAGTTATAGTCTTGTAGACAATAGCTGGTTAGTAGTAATTTGTGGTCATGGTTTGGATTGGATTCAATTAGTGAAGATCTATAAATACTAATTTATGCCTTGTGGCGTTTGCGGTGTTGAACATTTCGTTGTATGTTCGGTATAAGTGGGATTCTGTGATTGTGAAGATGAGTGATTTCCTTTATATGTCAGAAAGTTTGAGTGGACGAGTTATTTTCATCGATGATGAATCGGGAATTTGCGTGTTGTTTTGCATCAATGTAGTGTCTTGGTCTTTTATGATATTTTGCCTACTATAGAAGCAATTCATGTCTTTAGTGTGTAATGATATTTGCCTACTATAGAAGCAGGGTCTTCAGTCTTTTATGATATTTCCCATTTATAGGAGCAAGGTCTTTGGTCTTCTGCTAGGCAATCTAATCTACAAATTGTAACTGTCACACTTACATTTGCGTATTTAAGTCAATGTATGTATTCCAAGACAATCATATATTTCTCGGTTCCAAGTCACCTAGCCTTGCTGATAAATTAGTTAAAAAATAAAAGGGATGGAAGTAGTGATCAGTCACGACAAGCATGAATTGCATGGTGTGTAGCCTGATGGTCTTGTATCCTTGTAGAAAACATGATAGTATTATTTCTATAGTGTCCTCTATTTTTCATAATCACTTGATCTTCTTTGAACTTCATGAATATGCTTGTAAACAATCCTCTTTATCTCACATCACTCATATACTTGAGACACAGTTCCCTATATGAGCCATTCATTATGCCCTTTGTTTACTCTACCGTCGTAGTTATATTGCCCACAAGGTAGCAAGTAGGAGAATGAGTCCCTATTTAACTTAACATAAAACTGAACGTTCCATTTTTCTTTGATGGATTGACCCAGAATAAAATTGAGGAAATACTGTGCCATCTCATATCGAAGCTTTAGTTGGTGCAACTGGTTATGGGTGTGTCTCTTTACTATATTTTCTTATTGGCATCTAATCATGTGACGCATTGAGCAGTAGTATACGTTTTGTAAAATAGTATAGATAATAAAAAGAATTGTTTAAATGGGTGTGATAGTTACTGAATTTATTTCCTATAATTCTTGCCTTCCAGGTCTTGTGTTGAGGAGTGTGAGAAGACTGGGTGTGTGGGTGGGACGTGCTTTCAACACTGTAATTTCTCTTCATCTGGAAACCCTGTTGATGGTGCATGGTACCTTCAGGAGCCACTTTACGTGCAGTGGAAGCAATGGGATTGTCGCAGTGATTGCCGGTACAACTGTATGCTCTCTAGGGAAGAAGAGAGGCAGAAACTTGGCTACCAGCCTATCAAGTACCATGGAAAATGGCCATTCAAACGAATTTATGGAATTCAGGTAATTAACCTATGACTTTACCTATTTAGCATTCATGAACCTGGCTTTAATGTAGTTGATATTATCAGGAACCAGTTTCTGTGGCTCTGTCAGCACTTAATCTTGCAGTACAGTTTCATGGATGGGTATCCTTCTTCATCCTCATTAACTACAGACTGCCTTTACGGCCGAACAAGTCAGCATATTATGAGTACACTGGCCTTTGGCATATTTATGCCATCTTTGCAATGAATGCCTGGTTCTGGAGTGCAGTTTTCCACAGTCGGTGAGTATTAGCATTTCGCATTTCCTCACTTCTTCTGCCCATACTTGAAAACATACAGTTCACTGGTTGGTGATATTTGCCCACCATCCTACCATTAATAGCCCACCTAACATATAGTCCCTCTCTGTATAAAAGTTATGTTGACCTCTCTGTCATGGATGTCAGTCCAACTGTCCAAGTATTTGGGGGCAATGCATGTAATTTTAGTAATATCATCTTTGAACCGCAATTATCAACAACAAATTATGGTGGCTGTACTTGGGAGGGGGATTTGTCTTGCATGATGGTTGGGTTATTTTTCATTTGGTAGTTTGAGACATTCAGTTGTGGTGATACTCTCAAGTCTTGACTGTGTGCAGAGATGTTGAATTAACCGAGAAGTTGGATTATTCATCTGCTATTGCATTACTTGGATATTCTCTCATGCTGGCAATAGTACGAGCTTTCAGTGTGAGAATTGAGGCGGCCAGGGTCATGGTTGCTGCTCCAATATTTGCTTTTGTGATGACCCATGTCTTGTACTTGAACTTCTACGATTTTGACTATGGTAAGCAAAATTTGATACTGTTGTTCTCTGAGTATTGTCCTAAAAAAAATGGAAAAAACTTCAATTATGTACCAGTTGTCTAGTCTTTACGAGACTACGACCATAAGATACATTGATGGGAAAATACGAGCTTTTCAATCTAGACTTGGAAAACGATACATGAGCATGCTCAATTGTGTCATCTGCACTCTGTAGAAGTAGAAACCTCAAGATATACTATTTACTCTGAGTCCACTGTGGTCTGTGGATATTAAAAGCTTTTTGCTTGCAAGTAAGAAGGCTATGTAATATTCCTAAAAGTAACTTGAGTAATAAATTATTGCAATCAACAAAAAATAGCAAGTAATTTAGTGCGGTCTGGCATGTATTTATGAAATTTTCCGTAAACGATTAGATTTGGGTGCTCGAACATAAACTTGTGGGATTCTTATCTTCTTAAAGTCTGAGGAATTAATCAAATCTTGATAAATGTGTTTTGCAGGCTGGAACATACAGATTTGTGTCGCAATGGGTGTGGCACAGATGGGCATATGGGCAGTCTGGGCAGGTCTCAGCCGTCACCCTGCTCGCTTGAAGCTGTGGGTGGTGGTACTTGGAGGAGCCCTTGCAATGCTCTTGGAGATATACGACTTCCCTCCATACAAAGGACTCGTGGACGCTCATGCACTTTGGCACGCAACCACAATTCCCCTCACATACCTCTGGTGGAGCTTCGCTAGGGATGACTGCGAGTTCAGAACCTCGGTCCTCCTCAAGAAGACAAAGTAGAACCATCAAGAGCCCTTCTCACTTCTTGATCTCTTGTGAACGTACCTGTTGATTTTTTTTCCCGCGTTGATGATGCATTCTTCTACGAATCATGATCTTTGTGGGTTTCTTTCTTTTTCGTTGCTAAAGTAGATTAAAACAACTTCAATTGTTTGTACTGTTTTGGATTCCCACTTAACTTTGGAATTAGGGGCTTCATTGTGATTAAGGTATTGGGGTATTTAGCTAATCAAAGTTCTGAACCGTTTCGGATATTTGCTTTTGCAGCCTTGTAATGAAGTTTTGTGATCGATCAGTGATTATACCTCTAACATCTCAAGATTTGTGTCAACTGATTAACGTTCTTGAATATGTTACTCAAACCCTTTGGAATTAGCATAAGCTAATAGAAAAGAATTTACAAGTCTTGAAATCTAAAATGTTACTAACTGCAGTCCTTTTCAAGCAGATATATAATTAGAATCTATTCAAGCTTTCAACTTGGAGGCCATTTCTGAGCAACTACGCTTGATAATGATATGTGTAGTTTCTATCCATCACAAGTCAAGGCAATAATACTCTTAAATGCCTACATTGTCTACATTTAAGTAAAGAAAATACATCAATTTAAAACACCTTGACTATGGAGTAAATCATCTGTGCCCACATAACACAAACACGCTCATATCAAGTATATAAGGCAAGTGTTCCGACGTCGTATATTCAACTCAAAACCTTCTTGCGCTCGTACATCTTATTAGTTTAATATAATTAACACCCGTAATTCAACATTAACACGACTCGTTATGTTATTGTACCATCAATCAAGAATCAAGATACTCCATGTCAAGAAAAGCTGCTTATTTATTAATCTATGTCTATATCCTCCAAAACAAAAATCACAAAAGTTCACTCTTATACATATTTCTTTTCCAGTACTAGCAAAACTATAATGTACGGACCTAAGAATCTTCTAAAATACACACATACACTCACTCTAATAGGGGGTGTTAATTTCGATAACAAAAATTGAACATAATCAAATCGAATAGCTCCATAATGACACGTCAGCATGCATTTCCACGTCATCACAATACCGCGGCGGAGCCAGCATCAGCCCCTCCGCCATGTCAGCCAGCAGCCCATGCATCCCATACATCGCCTCCTCATCCATAAAGAACACATTTTCGGGCGAGCACCCCGTGTTGGCAGCTGACGTGGCTTCCTCACAAACCACGTCAGCAGCTGACATAGCCTCCTCATGACTATCCACGCTGGCAGCCATGTTGGCACCATCCTCCACCCTCGGCCGGAAAGCCTCAGCTGCTTCCGCAGCCGCCTTCTGAATGTCCTTTGCCTCCCCGGAGGCCGGGACCGGCAGCCGCCAGGCTGAGTCAGCAAAATTCAAACAGGCCGCCCTCCCACGGAACGCGATCGCTGCCACGTCATGTGCACGTGCCGCCATTTCCGCAGTCGGAAAAGTTCCTAACCATATTCTTGTCTTCTTGTTTGGCTCCCTCACTTCACAAACCCACTTGCCGGAGTTTCTTCTACGAACTCCACGGTATACCGGGTGACGCGTCTCCCGGAACTTCTTCCTCCCGGCTCGTTTCTTCGGATTCTCCGAGGCTAAAATCGGTCCCTCGCTTCCGTTTTCGGACGAAGAGTCGGCTGCCTCTCCGGAAGGGGAAGAGTAGGAGTCATGTAAGATGGGAAAGGGGTCTGAGTAGTAGTTAGTCATATGACTCATATCCATTTGTTCTTGAATAAGAAGTTGTTGTTGTTGAAAAGGGATTGTGTTTGGTAATGGGGTGCAAATGTGCAATGAGATAGTGAGAGTGGAAGAGTGAAGATGGGGTATATATATGTATGTATGGTAAAAGGGGAAAACAGGTTGATTTGAATAAGTATCAAAGTGGCTTATATACTATATATAATAATATATTATAGTATTAGTATACTACTTATTATACAAAGATTGAACACGGAAATGTGGATAAGCGCCAGCTATGTAGAAGTGGCAACCCACGGTTTGTTCTTTTGTAATTACAAGAAGAAGAAGATCCAAAGAAAGTGTGAAATTGATTGCTGTGGACCAGCTGTTTCCTTTATCTCATTTTCTATTTACCTGTTTTAGTATATGTCACATCCTTAAGTACTTCATATGTTCCATGTATCCTGATATACATGCAACACGTATATAATACTAAATAACTAATAAGTTGGTTTGTATAGAATTTAAATGAGTATTGAATGAATTTTGATGAAATTGTGTTTGGAATGAAATTAAAATGGGATATTTGAAATGTATTTTAGACCAAATCACTGTTAATCGAGTCAAATGGACCGATTACAATTGTTTGACAAACATCCCCTAAGTTATTGTTTGGTTAAGAATTATAATTTAATTGTGATTGAGATTAGTCGGATTTGTGTTTAAAACGTAATTTAAATTAAATATTTATATATTTTTTGAATTCAATTACAACTCAATTATCAATAAATTCAATATCAATTCAATTATCGCTCATTTTTCAACCTACAATATCTTTTACAATTACAAATCTATACCAAATACTAATTTTAACAACTCAATTACAATTTAATCACTATTCATAAATTCTCAACTATTCAAATGGATTCAACTACAATTCTATACCAAACAACCACTAATTCATCTCTTAACTTTCAAATCGACATTTAAATATATTTAATCGTAATAAATTTGTCGGGTTTATAAGTATATTTAAAATGCCTATAGCGCTCCGTTCAATGAATTTTATATTTGCATCCATCCCAACATGTTCCATTCCATCTCTACTATATATTCGTAATATAGTCTAAATATATTTGTAATTATTAAATATTTATAATTGATAAGAGAATTGAGTTCACTTAATTGATATATGATCGATTGGATATTTAATTTTGACGTATTAGTTGGGGTGGAATTGTGTAGAGGGGCAAGAGTATAACACGTGTAATGAATGTTCATTTTTGCAACTTGAGGGAATTGACTATATTGTGGATTTGGTGTGTTCTTTTTTATCTTTTAGGGATGGTGATGATGTTGATTGTTGTCTGTACACTTCAGTTTAATTTTTTAATTAGTTGAGACTTGGAAGTTTAGTTCCGTGTTCAATGTATTGGTGTGAACTAGTTAGACATGAAGGACAAGATCCATTTGTGAACTTAAACTAGTTAGATTAAAATATTTGTTAAATGACTGCATTAAGTCTCGATTGGTCTTATAAGTATATGTTAGATAATGGAGTTAATTAAGATACAATATCTTCAATATTCTCAAATCTCAGGGGGTCTATCATTAGAATAATATTTCACATACAGTATAGGTTAGGTGCTAGTTAAGCACTTAAGCCTGTTGGATTAGGGAGATTATACTGTAGCCAAATATGTGGGTTATACGTGGATCGAGTATTTCGAATCACATTTATATTTTTATTAAAATTATATATGTATTGTAACTATTTGGAAAGTTGTAAGGGTATAAAATAGCCGCTCCTAGCATATATTATAAAGTGTTACTCTCTTCAACACATATTGTAGCTTTATTTCTTTTTTAGTTTTTCTTCGATACATTAGATTTTTTTTCCTTTTTATTGATGGTAATTAATTATTCTATAGGCCATATCTACTAAACCCTGTTCTTGAAAACAATTCTAGACAACTCCAATCGAAATCTCCCATTGGAGATAGAATTTGTTTTATAATACTACTTTGTTAACTTCTTCCTGCACCTTATGTATAACCAATAGTATTCTAAAGTAGACTAATTCGTCTCGACTTACTAGCTCTTCATCTTAATATAGTAACTAGCATAAGCATTGAATCAACATTATTGAAGTGAAGTTTAATTAAAGCTTCATATGGCCATGATCTGTAATTCGATCAGATGATCTGGTAAATTAATGATCCACTTGCTACAGTCAAGCATTAGTGAAGGAACATTGGAGGAAAGTGGTGTGTGTCTGATTTGCAAATTGCAAGTTACCACCTGTTCAAACTAGAATACTGACAAAAACTACTTTTTTGGATGATGACGTCATCACTTTGACCAAACACATTTTTAGGACAGTTAATACAATCAAGTGATCAACAGCCAGCCGTTTAAGCACTTTTAATTGCAGGCTTTGTGTTGCAGTTTGGCCACGGAAACGTGTGCCAAACGTGGTGCATATGAACACTTGAATCATAAGGAAAGTGATTCTGCTGTTTTGTTAATCCACTCATATATGTAAAATACGAAATATATACAAGTCTCGAATTTACATAACTACAATTGAGAGGAATTATAGTTAATGTAGAAATTGAGCTATAATTTTAGGATGTACGTAAGACTCGACTTTAATAATGTTAGTTTTCAAGCGTTAGTTAAATAATTTAGTAATTTTTATATAGAAACGTGTGATATTAAATTTGTAAGACTCTTACTTTTCGGATACTATATCTCAAAATGAAATTTATATAAATTATTGATCACACGATCTAATAAATGAGGAAAGTGAAATGAACTAATAATTCTCCTTTCTCCATCTTATCTTTGAGTACTACTTTAATTGATAATTGAGGCTGTCTGACTATGTGTTTCCTTTCTCCAACCCCAACTAGCCACCTAACCTATACACAATGCAAAAGACAATTGCTAATAGTAGAAAACAAAGGTTGATTGCTTCTTGATATCCCAAGTTGTCACCAAGTCCACATTCCCACTTGGCCACTCTCTAATCTCAACGTTTATTTTCCTTCTTCAATTCTTTGCTACATGTGATCATCACATGCTTATGTGCAATTCTCCATGAATTGTATCTAGCTAACTACCATTTAGGATCCATTTGAAAATTGTAGAGGTGAGTTGAAAATTGTGTTCGAATGGCATAATTGTTGGCTGAGTGTAAATAGGAGGCGCAACTAACATTTCGGATGAAACGGAAACAATATGTATTTTTCCAATGTTTTAAGTTATAATCGGAGAAATACATTAAAATTATGATGGATGGTGATTTTCAGTGCTGAATATTCTTTTTGATTTATAATGTATTTGTTCTAAATCATCTATAAATGAAAATGTCATAATAAAATAGTAAATCCAACGACTCTCTCCAACTTGAAGGGATTCTTTAAACTAAATTTGACTTAATTAAGTTGGAGCAATATTCCCTCAAGGATTCATTGATGCTAGGCATTTTCCCTTTGAATAATTAGGAGAAACTATAACATGATCATCAATAAAGACAAAAAGTACCTTTTTGGATGGACGTCACTCACTTGTCATGGCTACTAATCCTCCATTATTTGACCAATTTCCAGCAAGTGGCTTGAACCATAGTTTTCCCCACGGACCACACACGATGGTTTGTTTGTTCATACTTCATACATTATTGTACTTCAAATGATTTTTGAAGTTGCAAGGAAACCAAGTCATAGTACTACCATCTCCACTTGATCCTATTGCTGAAATATTTGTCCGGAAAGAAATTGAAAATTTGACACTACTCTTTAACGTAAGTAGTACATTACGTATTCAAATTATAAATTTAAATATTTAAATTCCTCTTTAATAATTTAAAAATTGTTACTCGAATCCCCTTTTTTCAATATAACCATCGATGATTTAGTTGACATTGTACTCTATTTTACAAAACTAGTTAGTAAGAGCTAAATGAGTGAATGGATAGATGATAAACTAATTTATATTTATAAAAGTGTTTCTTGAATTCATGCACTAATAAACTAACTAAATTGCTAAATATATTGTAAAATTAAATGAACTAGTGTATTTTTTGATATTTTTTTGTAGAAAACTTTATCGTATCTACTAACTTATCAGCTATCATATATGCATTCACTCAACAAGCTTCGAGTTGTTAAACTTATACTAATCAGAGTCTTATGTGTTTCAAGATATTCGTTTTTGCTACCTATGTTCAATTCATATGAGCAACATAAAACTGCATTGTAGTATAAAAATGAACTAAATCTAATTTATTTGGATCAAATAACGCGAAATCACCACACGAGATCCAAGTGTTGTGAAATTCTTTGGGGGTAACTTAACGAAATGAAAAAGGTGAAGATATATACTATGTTTAGCAAAACTAGCTGAAAAGATAGCTAGTAGTTGAAAAACTAGCTGGTAACTGAAAAGTTAGTTGGTAGTTGATTATGTATTCGTTTTTATTCAACAAGTTAACTTGATTAACTTCTCAAACCAGCTAACTTTTCAGCTAGCTTGTTTAAAAAGCTGCGCGTCTACATATGAGTTTTTTGTATATAAAAAAACTCATTGAGCTGAAAATTTAGTGGTAAACCGAGATATACTAATCCGGGTCATCACTAGCCCAACGGGCCTAACTCTTTTAAGTCCAACATTTAAAGGCCCAATAATTAAAGTTTCACATTGAAGATATTTCTCTCTTGTTCTTCTTCTTCTTCATCATCATCATCAGACTCTGATTGATATCTGGTAAAGAGCTGAAACAGTCACTAGCCATGAATTCAGCAATGGCGTCATCTCCATTCCCTATCTTCACCCCAAATTTTCACAAACCCAACAAAACCCACTTCCGAAAACTCACCTTTCCACTCTGTAAATCATCATCATCCTCCGTGGTCATTTCTCCTCCACCTGCAAATTTCAACTTCAAGAACGAAATTCTCCGTCTCTCCACTGCCTCAATAGCCGAAACCCACCCGGAATTACTCGACCTGGCTGAAAACGGAACCTTGGTGATGATCAAGAAGAGCCAGTACGGTCCTGTTCCGGCGTGGAGAAGTGAGTTTGTGGAGCCTGAGGATATTTGGATTGTTGGCACTACTCATATTTCCAAGGAATCGGCTTCTCATGTTGACAGGGTGATTAGGGCATTGAGGCCTCAGAATGTTGTGGTTGAGCTCTGTAGAAGCAGGCAAGTCTTCAAAAGCTCCAATCATGTGGATTTGTTTTGGTTCTATTTTGTAGATTCTGATTGTCATGGAAGATTACAGCTTGAAATAATCTGATTGTTATAGCTTATTTTGTTAAACTGTTGTCAATAGCTTCAAATAATCTGCTGAACTGAACTCTAGAATCAGGCAAGTGTTGTAAGTTGGTTAAGAAGTGTTTCTTTGTGTTGGTCATGTATATTTGTTTCGGTTTATCGATTCTTTATGCTGCTAGTGGATGTTCTGCTTTTCATTGTTTCCAATATTGCATCAATGTGGGTTAAATTTAGTACTGGCATTTCCAAGTTATTAATAGTGTTGTGTAGTATGTCATATTGTCATTGATGCTAATTTATAAGAATCCGAATGAAGTTGTTGTTGTGATGTCATCATGATATGTTGAATAATATTCATGGTTAAGATTGGATCAATGCTTTTGTATAATGTAGTGGTTAAGTTGGACGGAAATCAGTGCAGGGGTTTACGTAGTAATAGGGAAATGGGCTACAGATTAAATACATTGCGTGACCTTTCCTATTCTTTTTGTATCGATGATAAATTTGACAACTACACATGTAAAACTGGTGTAACCAAATTTTCAGTGCCCTATCATCAATCCTGATGTCTTGATTTGAACATGTTAGATCATGATCCTAAATCATTTCGAATCGTTACATTTTTTCAATCTATGGCTTAATTTTACCTGTTGCAGAGTTGTCTTTCAGAGCTGGGATCATGTATATGCCTGAGAATGACGACCAGAATCAGCAGCTTAGATCGAACATGTTCTCGCTAAGTGGGACTGGCTTTTTTGGTGCTGTTGGGCGGAGCATCAATTTGGGTTTGATTTTTCATCTCTATCCAAATGCCATTTTTCAACATTTGCTCTATAACTAGGTAGTTACTCTCTTTTTGTTTCATGCCAGGGGGTCAATCTGCTTTGGCACTAAGGTTGCTCTTGGCAGCTTTCTCGTCAAAAGTATCTTCAGGTGCCAATCGGCCCTTTGGTGACGAGGTGTACATTTTTAGTAAAATCCATGCATTCACTTACCTTTTCTTTTAGGGTATAGATTGTAACGTCTAAGCCATTTTTTAATGCAAATTATAGTTTCGTGCTGCTCGGAAAGCTTCAGAAGAAATTGGTGCTCAATTAGTGTTGGGCGACAGGCCAATCGAAATTACAGTATGTTAACTTGCTCTTTTGGCCAGTCTCTTTTTTTTTTTTTTTGCGCTGATTTTTGGTCAGTCACTTTGATGACTGAAAATGTTTTAAGAGGCATACATTTACTAACTGACACTCTTTTTCCAGCTAGAGAGGGCATGGAGTTCACTGAAGTGGAAGGAGAAATTGAGCCTACTATCCGCTGTGATTCGTGGAATTACTTCGCCTGACATCTCCACAAAGACAGTGGAGGTTTGTTCTCAATCTTTTGGTTCTCCTGAAATGATCTATATCTGCCTTCTGAAGTTCAACTGTTTATAGTTAATTAGTTATGTTATAAATACAATAATAAATACAAGTTTACAACTATCTCGAGTGTGTAGCAATTGTCAATTATGAAATTCAAAATGTTATAGGAAAGCCGAAAATTCTGTTTGAAAAAAAATGTCGTCGAATTGTTGGCGTATGAATTAGTCAAGTAGAGAATGTATCTGATTGCTTAAGGTCCTCGACTAACATCATTGTTGTTTCTCATATTTACTATTTCAGGAATCTGGTAATCGTGATAGTAATTTTCAGCTCTATGAGCAGCTAAGTTGCTCGTACCCCTCACTGCTGCCTCCTCTCATACATGAACGCGATATAGTAAGCCCTCTAAAACACAAAAAAATTATCTCTCATACTCTTTTCTAACACTATTAATGTAAAGAGTCTTAACTTGGAAGATATTGCTCTGTTTCTATAGCTTGATTTCTTTTTTGCACCTTCATTAGTTTGGCTAAATTTTTCTCTAACCTGGTTTCAGTTTATCGCTTGGTCCCTGAAAAGGAGTAAAGCTGTAAACAACTGCAAAACAGTGGTAGGAGTTATTGGCAAGGGCCATATGAATGGAGTCATCTACTCACTACTTTCCGATACAGGCAACTTACGGTTCAAAGACCTTGCTGGGAAGAGGCCTGGAAGCGAGTATGGTTGGCTTGGTTCGATAGCTAAAGATTTGGTAAGAGATACTGTAATCGGCATTCTATTATGGCTAGCATACGAACAAGTGAAGTCGATGCTATAGAGCAGGGAACATAATTGTAAAGCAAATATATATTTATGTAAATACATGTGCCACAGTTACTTTATACAACTAAAGTTGCCACCCTTAGCTCAGACATAAATGTCATGTCTGATCACTGGTGCAACTGAGTCCCTTATCAGGAGAATCATTTCAATATGTATGGCTGGTGATATAAATATGGTGACTGATTTGAAAAGCTACTGGAAGTGTGTTTTTTTAAAACAATAACCTTTACGGGAGCTAACACTGCCGAATTCAAGAGGAATAATATGAACATGTTAAGCCATAAACTCGCAGATTCAGGAAAACGAGCCAGTCCATTTACAAAGGCCATGGCAACTGAAAAGAGAATATATATATATATATATATATATATATATATATATAGCTGAATACCAGCAGTACTCGAATGATAAAAGACAAACCAGAAATACCTGATACTGTATTGATTCGTATATTAATGATGCATATGATTACTTAATATACTGAAGAAGTCAAGAAGAGCTAAGAAAATGTAAACTCCACCATGATAGTGTTACAGTGAACATCAGATTTTCTGATCTTGATGTCACCAAGAAAAGAACTAGCTGGACCAAAAAAATTCCATCTGTCAAACTTTTTTTTTCCTGACAAAATGAGGATCATGGAAGCTGCAAGAGTAGATGTTCCAGCCTCCAGGCAATGAAACTGATCGAGACGATCAGCATTTTGGTCTGGAGATGATGATGATACAACCATCCTTCACTTCTTGCTGCTAAACTGAAGAACCTGCAGTATCAAGGTACAGATTCTGCTCGCAGATCAGTTCAATTTTATTTTTCTTTACTTTAACCCGACATATATCTTTTTTTTTTTTTT
>JAYMSP010003092.1:0-21141 GCA_036897095.1 Plantago elongata
TAAGAATTTTCAAGCAAAAAAATGTTCAAAGATTTCTTTTTTACTGCGATTTTTCATGGAGCATTCCATCTAATATTCCAGATTGTTCCTCTTAAATGAGAAAGGTTTAATTTAAAAAATTAAAACATCAGTTACAAAATTTGGCTTAATGTCTAATCTAGCTGTTACGATTTTTCTCAGCTATATATACCCCCAGTCCTCACTTGTTTGAACAGACCAGAAATTCTCCTTCCCTTCTCTTCTCCGATTTTCTTCTGCACTTTAGATATTCGTGTGTTATTCACCACATAAGTTCGACATAGCTTCTGCTGCTGAGCTGGTTTCCAGCGTTTGCTGAGATTGGGCGTTGTACCTTGGGAGCTAATTGTCCGAGGAAGGCCTGAAGCTTACTACAGGCGGACAAATTTAGCTTAAGGAGAAGTGGTCTCACTGGTGACTCGTCCAGGATTAAATCCGAATTCCTTGTTTCATGTTTTTCTGGTTTGTGATCAACCTACAGTAAGTGTGATAGAGTTTCTTCGTTGTACTGTTCGATTACTCTTGTTACTAACAAATGTAGCTACAATCTTAACCGGAACCAACAATCTTAAGCTAAAGCCTGTGTGTTTATTTTTCAAAGTCCGGTTACTAATTGTTTTCTATCTTTTTTGTAGTAGCAATGACTATTGACGGAATCTCCACGCTCCCGGGAACAATGGCTCTAAAAATGTTCCTCCTACCGGTCCTAATACCGTGATTCACGGACCTTTCCAGTTTGGACAAATGCCCACTCGCCCTATCTAGTTTGGCTAGTTTGATAAAACGGAAAAGTTTAAGGGAAGAAATAATTTTACTTTGGAAAGAAAAAAACGGTTTTTTTACCTTACTGCCTCCCAAGTTGTCCGGTTTATCACTGAGGACAAACATGTGGTTGATACGGCTGATCCTAATACTGTGGAAACGTACAAAGTGTGGGAAAATAGCAACTATTTGTGTCGCCACACTATACTTCTGAGTCTTGATGATTCCTTGTACCAATTTTTTTATGAAAAAAAAACTGCGAAAGAACTTTGGGAATCACTACTCAAGAAGTATATTGTGGAAGATGCTGGTTCTAGGAAATTTGTTGCTTCACGTTTCCACGATTATAGGATGGTGGATGCTAAGCTTGTACTTGAGTAGGCTGAAGAGCTTCAAAGCATCTATCATGACTTGGTCGCTGAGGGCATGGCGATCAATAATCATCTACAAGTTGCGTTAATGATAGAGAAACTTTCTCCTTCTTGGGATGATTTAAGTACTACCTGAAACATAAGAAGAAGGAAATGAGCCTTGAAAATTTGATCCTAAAGCTGAGGATTGAAAGTGATGTGAGAAAGGCTGCGAAGAAGCCATATGCTAATGTTTCTAAGGCTAATGTTGTTGAGGCTGAAAGCTCTCGAGCTTCCAAGAGAAAGCGTGTTGACCCCAAGACTTCTGCGCCAAACCAGAAGTGGGTTGGGGATTACTATGTGTGTGGTAGACCATGCCACAAGGCTAAAGATTGTAACGACCGTGCTAATAACAATCGTAATAACAACAACAACAACAATAGAAGCCAAAGGAACAATATAGACCATGTTTACCACTAGCTTTTCAGTTAGCTTTTCAGCTCAATGAGCTTTTTTTTATTAAAAACTTGTTTCGTGAACGCAGAACTTTTTAGAAAAGCTAGCTGGTTTGAGAAGCTAATCAAGTTAACTTGTTGAAAAAATAAGCTACTTGACAAGCTACTAGCTACCTTTTCAGCTACCATCTAGCTTTCCAGCTACCAGCTACCAGCTACCTTCTAGCTAGTTTTGCTAAGCAGAGCCATAAATGGCAATAATAACCGTAATGGTAATAACAACAAGAGGGCTGGCCAAGCTAATGTTGTCGTTGCAGGTAGTATGGGTTTTACTCAAGGAACGGAAGAAATGCATATAAGTGTTGTTGTTACCAAAGTGAATTTTGTTGGGGGAAACTCCATGGATTGGTGGGTGGACACTGGGCCACTCAACACATTTGTGCAAACAAATGGATGTTCAAGACTTATCAACCTCTAACCAATGAGGTGTGCTACACGGGAAACTATGATGTGGCAAAAGTTGCTGAACAGGGTATTGTGGCCCTTAAGCTGACATCTGGGAAGGAGCTGACTTTGACTGAAGTGCTCCATGTGCCTGAGATCCGCAAGAATATGATCTCTGGATCTATGCTGAACAAGAAAGGTCTCCGTCAGTGTTTTGAGGCTGACAAGTTTATCCTTACCAAAGATGGCTCCTACATAGGACAAGGTTATTTTTGTGATAATTTGTTTAAGATGGTCCTACTACTATAATTCCTGGTACTGAACCTTATGGCGCAAATGTAACTGAGGCTTCCACTAGCTCAGATGGAAAGAATGTTGCCCAAGAGTCTAATGAGTATATTAAATTTGCTTACTTACATGATTCCTTTAATTTATGGCATGGTAGGTTAGGTCATGTGAATCATAAAAGCTTACGAAAATTAATTTCACTTGACTTGCTACCCAAATTTAACATTGATAAACAATACAAGTGTGAGACATATGTTGAGGCGAAATTAGCAAAATCATCCTTTTGTTCTATTGAAAGAAGCTTTGAGCCATTGAATTTAGTATATATACTGATTTTTGTGATCTAAAGTATGTCCAATCATGAGGTGGTAAAAGTTACTTCATCACTTTTATCGATGATTGCACGAGATATTGCTATGTTTACTTAATGAGAAGTAAAGATGAAGCAATTGACATGTTTGTGCATTATAAGAATGAAGTTGAAAATCAACTTGATAAGAAGATCAAAATGTTGAGGAGCGATAGAGGTGGAGAATATGAGTCTCCATTCGCTCAATTGTGTGCTGAAAGTGGAATCATTCATCAAACAACCGCTCCTTACTCCCCTCAACAAAATGGGATTCCTGAGAGGAAGAATAGGACCTTAAAGAGATGATGAATTACATGTTGTTAGGTGCAGGGGAACCCCATAATTTGTGGGGGGGAAGCCTTGCTTTCCTCAAATTACATCCTAAACAGGCTACCGCATAAAAGACTAGACAAAACACCTTATGAATCATGGAAAGGCCATGCACCTTCTTATAAATTTCTTAAAGTGTGGGGGTCTCTAGCAAAGGTTCCTATTCCTCCTCCTAAAAGGACTCAAATTGGACCAAAAATGGTAGATTGCGTGTTTATAGGATATGCTCAAGATAGTAGTGCATATAAATTTCTGATTCATAAATCAGATAATTTGGAGATGCACATTAATACTATTATTGAAGCTAGAGATGCTTCCTTCTTTGAGGGAAATTCTCCTTATGTAAATCGCTCTACTATTGTTGACTTGAAGGACAACAAAGAGGCAACAAATGTGGGGGAGGCGAAACCTCAAAAGGAAGTGGAAGAACCTAGACGTAGCAAGAGGGCTAGGATAGCAAAAATATTTGGTCCGGATTTTCTAACCTACATTGTAGATAAGGATCCGTTGACCTATAAAGAGGCCATCTCATAAGTAGATTCTGATCTCTAGAAAGAGGCGATAGATAGTGAGATGAATTTGATTCTTCAACATCACACATGGAAACTTGTGGATCTTCCACCTGGTACTAAACCCCTAGGCTATAAGTGGATCTTCAAGAGGAAGATGAAACCAGATGGTTCAGTGGATAAATACAAGGCTCGACTTGTAGTTAAAGGATACAGATAAACTGAGGGTGTTGATTACTTTGACACCTATGCTCCTGTATCTAGAAATACATCCATTAGATTAATCATTGCCCTTGCGGAATTGTTCAATCTTGGAATTCATCAGATGGGTGTGACAAAAGCTTTTCTCAATGGAGACCTTGAGGAGGAAATATACATGGAACAACCCGAAGGGTATGTAGTTCCTGAAAAAGAAAATAAAGTGTGTAGACTTGTTAAATCCTTGTATGGATTAAAACAAGCTCCTAAACAATGGCATGGGAAATTTGATAGCATTATGCTTTCAAATGGGTTTAGGATAAATCAATGTGACAAGTGTGTCTACGTAAAAGGAAATGACAAAGACTATGTCATCGTGTGCTTATACATGGATGATATGATTATCATTGGTAACAATGATAACATAACAACTCCTAAGAGAATGTTGTCACGTAATTTTGATATGAAGGACATGGGCCTTGCCTATGTCACACTTGGAATGAAAATTTTCAAGACATACTATGGCTACTTACTTTCTCAGAGTCGTTATGTTGAAAAGGTTCTTGAGAAGTTTGACAAAGACAGTAATGAGATTGTCAGAACTCCTATGGAGGTGGTGTCAAAGCTCTGCAAGAATAGGAAAGAAAGTGTAGGACAACTTGAGTATTCTAAGATCATAGGCAGTCTAATGTACCTCATGGACTGTACTAGACCAGATATTGCTAACTCAATAAATAAGTTAGCTCGATATACGAGTAACCCCAAATTATGAACATTGAAAATCAGTAGTTAGAGTCTTGGATATCTAAGGGGGGCGGCTAACTATGGGCTGCATTTTACGAGATATCCAACTGTACTAGAAGTGTATTGTGATGCGAATTGGATTACGGTTTCCTCAACTGTGAAATCCACGAGTGGGTATATCATCACAATCGGTGGAGCAGTGATTTCCTGGAAATCTTGCAAACAAACATGCATTACAAGATCGACTATGGAGTCTGAGTTCATAGCGTTGGATCTTGCAGCAGAAGAGGTCGGTTGGTTACGAAGTTTCTTGGAGGACACTCCTACGTGGTCAAAACCTATGCCTCCAATTAGTTTGACCTGTGATAGTATGTCTGCTATTGGACGAGAAAGGAATAATATATATAATGGAAAGTCTCCACATATTTGCAGGAGACATAAATCCGTGAAGAAATATTAAAAATGGGAGTTATAGCTTTGGAGTTTGTGAGATCCAAAGATAACATTGAGAACCCATTAACTAAAGGTCTTACAAGAGACCGTGTAAAGGAATCATCGAGGGGAATGGGATTAAAGCCCATTAAATGATTACCGCCTATGATGGAAACCTATCTGAATTGTAAACCCCAATTTGCAGGTTCAAAGGGACAACCTAATTGTTGGGGGATCGACCAAAGCACTCGGGAAACTAAGTCTCCTACCTATTCCTATGATGATAGAGTGATAGACCTGTACAGAGGAGGATAAGCAAAGCTTTTAATGATCCTTACACTTTGAGTTGATAACGTGGGGTATGATAGGATACTTCTAATAAGAGATCACATATGTCGAACGTGAAGGGGCCGCTTCTATGAGATGATTAGTAGAGCTAAATCTCTAGAGCGTTCGATAAAAGTTTCCAAGGTAGTCCAGGGCCAAAACGGACAACAACGAAAGGACCTATGTGGTGTAGAGAAAATCGTTGTGTGTATATCATTGTCTTGTTACACACAAAACGCCGAAAAGTTCAAGGCATCGCGTCCACTTTTGGCAAGTGTATCCGATGGTATTTCACTACGGAAGGTTCAAGGCTAACAACCACCTATCCCAATGCAACATTTTTCTCGAAGAACTCTCGAATTTGCATTGTTAGGCTGCATTTTCATTTACCAGTCAATTGTCTCATTCATGTGGGGGATTGGTTGCAAGAGGCAACCAAAAGAGAGCCAAAATGTTATGTATTATAAGGTATTAAGTGGGTAACTTTGAGCAACTAAATATCTAAGTTCAACCTATCGGTTTTGCGTGTTCTTTAGCTCGTTGCGAAGTGGGATGCGCAAGCTTCGTAACAGTATAAGATACGGGGGGTAACCATTTCTAGGTGTGAATGATAAATTGGCTTAAAGTGAGCTAGTTGGACCTTGCCTTTTGCAAGTGCCCCACATTGGAAACATATGGAAGGAAAGAGTGGTATAAATGTATTCTTGTGTTTACTCTAGTTCACAAGTGTGTGTTGTGGTTATGGAAAACTTCCTACGCGTGCAGGGGGGGAGAAATTTTGAACTAAGAATTTCCAAGCAAAAAACGTTCGAACATATCTTTTTATTGCGATTTTTCATGGAGCACAACTTTTGGCCTTCCATCTAATCTTCCAGATTGTTCCTCTTAAATGAGAAGATGTTTAATTCAAAAATTGAAACCTCCCCACTACTGTTGATGTTAATGTGAAAATTAAAACATTAGTTACGAATTTTGGCTTAATGTCTATCTAGCTGTTACGATTTTTCTCAGCTATATATACCCCCAATCCTCACTTGTTTGAGCACACCAGAAATTCTCCTTTCCTCTCTGTTTTCCTTCTGCACTTTAGATATTCAAGTGTTCTTCGTCACAGAAGTTCGACATAGCTTTTGCTGTTGAGATTGGACGTTGTACCTTGGGAGCTAATTGTCCGAGGAAGGCCTGAAGCTTACTATAGGCGGACAAATTTAGCTTAAGGGGAAGTGGTCTCACTGCTGACTCGTCCAGAATTAAATCCTAATTCTTTGTTTCTTGTTTTTTGGTTTGTGATCAACCTACAGTAAGTGTGATAGAGTTTCTTCTTTGTACTGTTAGATTACTCTTGTTACTTCTTGCAGCTACAATTTTAACCGGAACCAACATGAAGCAAACACTTATCATACAAACAGTGGGCTACACAAAATCCATAGTCAACATAGAAAAACATCTTCATGGATTATGGAAGATCAAGGGTACTCTAAAAACTTTGGAGCTTGGTAAAGGTTTTATATCATCAAAATAGAAAACCGTGAAGACTACAATATAGCAATTGTTGGAGGTCCATGGTTCTTGTTCAACTACTATCTAGCCATTCAACAATGGAAACCAGATTTTGAACCATCTTTAGATGGTTTAAAAAACATGGCAATTTGGGTTCAATTGTCGGAACATCCTGTGGAGTATTATGAGCCTCAGGCTCTGCTGAAAATCGGTAAAGGGATTGGTAAGCCAACCAAGATAGATTGGCACACATCACAAACTAAGAGGGGCAAATATGCACGTATGTGCATAGAAATTGATACATCCAAGCAACTGATCAAATCCCTCTGAATTAGCAGAAGAAAACAAAGAATCACATATGAGCTTAGCTCTGAATTTTACTATTAATGTGGAAAATTCGGTCATCTTGACGCTTCTTGTCGTAGATTACAAGAAACAAATGCAGTTGCTAATGACCAGACAACAAAGGACAAAAATCAGGAAAGGGACCCAACTGGAAACCAAAAATCAGACAAACAAAACAGAGGCGCATATGATAAGTGGCATATTGTTCACTCTAGATCAAGAAACAAAAGAAATGGAGCAACGATTGCGAAAAGCAGAGGGAAAAATACTGGAATGGCTAAAGCTACCCAAGTGCACTCAAGCCCAACCACTACAGAAACCCCGATCAAGAAAATTGGCCCAATCACCCATGGTGAGGCCCATATAGATAAGCCCAAAAACAAACATATTAATTCTAGCAAAAACAATGTTACTCAGACAAACTCTTCACATTCTCTGAGTAACATGGATAAAACAGAGAAAATCAAAAATGCATAAACAATCATCAGGTCTGACAAGAAAACTGAAAAGGCAGCAAAACAAATCACGCTCCACCAATCTGGGAGAAGAGAAAGGCGGCTCTTACCTGCGAAATAGTCTGTGTCGGTACCTGATCAACCAATGAGAGACTTTCATGCAGTCTCCTCGAAAAAAATGGATACTAATACAGTGGAAAATCAGCTCCCAGGCCATCTCACTTTCAAACTCCCCCTTCTCACCTTCTTGCTTCGTCTTCCATCTCCACCAAGCTGGATTCCCATGGCCAATCGTCAATCACACCTGCTCTCTCCTGTGAATCGCTCTCCACAACGGTCACCCCCTCCTCCAATCTCACCACACTCTCCTCCGCCCCCGGTGCAGGAGAGGATTGTCTTATCATCGAAACTCCTGACTCAAGTTTTGAGTGCAAACTTTCTAAATCCATCAACCCAAAATCCCCTCCCATCCATACTAGTCTCCCCAAGTTTTCTCCCATAAATCAACTCACTCCTCCGCATTGCCCAACCAATCTAATTCAACTCCTCAAACAACCCCCCTCAATCCCTCACTCCTTCACAGGACTCGAAACTCTCCCTCTCGTACCCAACCGGAACCCCTCCGGAGAGTGGCTCATCCACCCAGGCCCCACCCTCCCCGTCATTTTCGAACCCAAGCACAGAACCAACACTTGAACTATTTGCATGCACGATCATTTCCACATATGCAATTGTCGTTGCCATAGAATTTGACACACACAATGGCAAACCTCCCAGCTTTGTATCTCCCACCTGCTCCTTTCCATGGGCGAGTGTATCCGTCTCAGCTGGTGCCTTCTCAAAACCAGAATCCAAATCAGGGGGAAACTCATCGGATTACATCGACGGCCCTTCTCATATTTCGGACGACCCCAACTTCAATCTCCCATCTCCTGGGTCAGGATGGGAGGACGCCACAGATTGGGATCCCCAGGTTGACACTGACTATGATGACGGATACAATGGTTATGGCTTTGAGATAGGAGGAGATCTTGAACAAGGGTTGTGAGAGGATTTCTCCAAACGAGATAGTTCTCCGGCCATTACACCAGGAGCCAATAATAATTCAAGTGCAGAAGATGGCATCAAGGATAACTTGGATGTACAGGGCACAACCAGTACTACAACCATCAGGCCAGAGTCTGACACACAGGATTGATCTCCATCTAAAAGTAAACGGAGTTTTCCAACATATCACTCCGATCAGTCTCCAAAGCGTCAGTAGCGGACTGGTACAGAACAGTGAACCAAGAACTTGGGTACCAGTCATCGCTCAGCAAGCAATGAAATTTATATTTTGGAACTTACGAGGAGGTGTGAGAGATGAGTCCATGCAAGTTGTCAAAGGATATTTAAGGGAACATAAACCAGTGATGATATTACTGATGGATACCAAGTCCAACTCGACTAAAACAGCAAAATATATCCGAACTCTCTGTCACATGGGATACCCAAATGTTTCGGTCACTACACCACCTACAAATCATCCACATATGGGTGGACACTGGATTCTCTAGAATGAATCACAGATCAAGGTGGAATTGAAGCTGGCCAACGAGAGGATTGCTAGCTTTGAGCTAACTCTTCTGGAGCAGAATCAACCAATGGCTTCGGTTACATATGTTTATAACTATGCACAACAACACAGACATGAAGAGGTATGGAACGATTTAAAATTACTCGGTTCTTCTATTTCTCATCCTTGGTAATAGGGGAGGATTTTAACTGCATTCTTAATCCGTTTGAAAAAGTTGGAGGTAATTCACCTAAATGGAATCGTATGAATAAATTTCAGAATTGTCTTAATGATTGTGGCCTTAGTGATTTAGGTTTTTGCGGACCTTCTTTTACTTTGTCAAATAGACAATTCGCGGGTAATTTCATTTGCTATAGATTAGACCGTGCATGTGGTAATTTAGCTTGGACCCGTCTTTTCCTAATTGCACTATTAGAAACCTGACTAATACTACTTCGGATCATACTGCCTTGCTAGTTGATACTAATCTGTTAGTTAGGCCTCCGATTAAATTGTTTAGATTTGAAAATATTTGGACGGATAATCCGGATTTTCATAATAAGTTTTCTGCGTACTGGAATTCGGAAACTAGTAATCATAATTTTGACTTTCAAAATAGTCTTTATAATCTTTCCAAAACTATTCCTAATTGGAAATTAAATACCCTTAGTGATTTAAATGCTAAAATTAAGAAGAAGAAGAAGAAGAAGAAGCAAATTCTTCATGATATCACAATGCAAATACACTTGAACCCCTCCTTTTGGGGTCTAAAGGAAACTGAAATTGGGAAAGAGATAAATTATATAAATAAAACAGAAAGCGATGTTTTGGTCTCAAAGATCAAAAAATAGCTGGATCAAAGAAGGAGACACCAATAGCAAAAAATTTCACGCCTTTGCGTCTCACCAAAATAGAAGAAATTTTATACATGGGATAAAAAAACTCCAGTGGAGATTGGATCCTTGACCAACAACTTATTTTAGATGAGTTTTTTGAGTTTTTCAGCAATCAAGCCCGAGCTCAAAACTCCATTCTGGAGCTTTTTCTCCATATTACTACTCCTAAAATATAAGCATATGATAATAAGTCAATTTTGAAGAAAGTGAAGGAAAATGAAATTTTGAATGCTATTAAGTTATTGGGCATGACAAAGCTCCGGGCCCAGATGGACTTAATAGCAAGTTTTATTTATCTCAATGGGATATTTTAAAATCGAAACTTTTGATAATGGTTAATAATTTCTTTGAACATGGATTTATTGACCCTGTTCAAAACAAGACTTTCTTGGTTCTCATACACAAAAAAAAAACTAATTCTAGCAACTCGTTGAATTCCGACCTATAAGTCTTTGCAACGTAAGTTACAAAATTATTTCTAAAATCCTGGTCAATCGTCTTCGACCACTTTTGAAAAACATTATTTCTCCGTTTCAAAATGTTTTTGTCCCTGGTAGACAAATTAGTGACAATGTTATGATTTCTTACGAATTGTTGCATACAATGGGAAAAAAAATAAGGGCAAAAATAATTATTATTTTCCTCTCAAACTAGATATTGAAAAGGCCTATGATAAGCTAGAATGGACTTTATTGAATTGCCCAGGTTAAATTTGGTTTCCACAAAAACTTTGTTGATCTTATTTTGACTTGTATTAAATCTTGCTCAATGCAAGTCAAAGTTAATCAACAACTCTCGGAACCTTGGTTTCCTTAGAGAGGTGTAAGACAAGGTGACCCGCGATCTCCGTACTTATTTATAATTTGTCAAGAGATCATGGTTCATCATATTGTAGATAAAACTAACTCTAAAATGATGAATACTCTACAACTTTCTAAAGAGGGGCCACGAATCTCAATTTTATGTTTTGCGGATGGCTGCCTTGTCTTTGGTAAAACTAATGACAATACAGTTGAGGCCATTGCTGAAATTCTGGAAGATTATGCAATGGCCTCTGCTCAAAATGTTTGTTCGCAAAAGAGTAGAAATATCTTCTATAATAACACCCCTATAAGAACAAAACTGAAAGATTGGGAGTCATTCCTATCAAAAGATTTAATAAATACCTTGGACTCCACTTCCTTCTAAGAAAAAAGAAAAGAGATTTGTTTGATCAAATGATCAACAGAATCACAAATAAGATTAATGTCTGGTATACTAGATATTTATCGTATGCGTGAAGATTAGTCCTTATTAAAGCTGTTACTAATGCTATTCCGGTTTCTGCCATGTCTATTTCTAAAATCCCGACATATTGTATTAATAGACTCGCAAATCAACATAAATTTTCTTTGGAATGGAAAAAAAGAAGGAAAAACAATACCTAAAATTAAATGGGACACCATTTGCAAACCAAAACACCTTGGAGGAGTGGGAATTACGAATCTACATATTCTTAATAATGATTTTTTACTAAAACATCTTTGGAAGCTCACTTTCCAGACTAATACCATATTGGTATCAAGTCTATAAGAGTAAGTATTTTCCCTATTCCGATTTCCTTCAAGCTGATAAAAAATCGAATCATAGCTGGTTCTGGAGAAATATGATGATCTTGAGGAAATTTTTAAACAAGGTCTTTTATACCAAATTGGAGATGGTAATTCAACTTTTTTTGGAAAGACCATTGGTTGCCAGGAAAAATCCTAGAAAATTATACTAGCACAGTTAATTGTGACAATATTAAAGTTGCAGATTATATTCATAATCACAATTGGAATATTGAAAAACTTAAACTTCAAATTCCAACTGAGATGGTTAATAAAATTATAGGAATTCCTCTCCAAAATGAAGAAATTGGTCATAGCATTGTTTGGGGTTATTTTGATCACGGAAAATTTTCGGTGAAAAATGCTTACAATTTCTTGCTAAATAAGGAAAATCAAGATCATGGGCCTAATAGGCCCTGAACAAAATAGGAGAACTACAAATCCAGCTCAGAATTCAAAATTTCTGCTGGCTTGTAGCACATAACAGACTACCAACGGCTACTAGGCTTGCAAACAAAAAAATTTACAATCAGACACTTGCATGTTGTGTAAAGCCCATCCGGAAACTATGCAACATATCTTCTTCCAGTGCCAAGCTTTCAAAGGAATCACGAGATGGATCATGAACCAAAACCAGAGAAACAAGAGTTTCAATGAAATTCGATTTCTTGAAAAACATAACTCTGAACAACAGATTAAAATCATCCTCACCTGTTGAATGATATGAAACACAGAATTTATAAAAATTTTGAAAACACAAATATTAACCCTCGACAATTCCATCTTCAATTGTTGGAGTTAATAAAAGATAATAACACTTTGATCAAAGAACAGAAACAGAAAAATATGAAGCCTACTGTCTGCAAGTGGAAACATTTGTCTCATGATACTTTGAATATTGATGGTTCTTGCTTAGAAGATGGAAGTGCAGGAGCCGGAGCCATTATAAGAGATACCGATAGAGCCTTCATTTTAGCTAGCTCTACTTATTTAGGCTCTATAGACCATATTATGACAGAAATTATGGCTTTAAAATTAGGACTAAAACATTGCGAGCAAATTCATCTATGTACTATAACAATCCAATCTGACTCTAAATTTCTTTTGTCCTCTCTTAACATGTCGGATGTAACAACACCGCACCAACACATGGTACTTAAAGATATCAGAAGACAAATTACCTGGATGGAAAAAATTCAGACTCATTTTGTCTATCGTGAAGAAAACTCCGTTGCAGATACCCTAGCATAAGAAGGCAGTAAAAGAACTTTTGGAAGAAACTCTAATAAAGAAAGTATTAACCCTAATCTACATTTTGTTTGGGATATATGCCCATCTTGGTTATGTAATATTATGGATAAAGACTCGAACGGTTGTATTAGACTAATTCCGTATTAATATATTATGTTTCCCTTTTCAAAAAAAAATATTATAATTATAAATTAAAAGGCTAAAATAATTATTCAATCTTCCAATTAAACCTAGCAGCAAACGTTTTTATCCTACGTTATTATCTTCCAAAATTTTCCCCAATTCATCACTATAAATCGTCTGTGTTAATCATCAAAATTGTATTGTAACCAAGCTGCTATCAAAAGACGGCATAGATAGCTGTAACTTGTTGAGCACAATTTCCATTGCCATCGAACAAGCCATCAAGCCCTAGAATCAAATTGGAGCAATAAACGCCTTTTTTTTTCTCTTTTTGGCTAATTTACGCACGTTCTAATCCAATGTATCACATATTGCTAAGATGACATCAATTGAGGGATTGGGGTTTATGTATATGAATTGGGGAAGAACAGAATGGAATAAAATAACGTTGCTACAGAGAAATTATGTTATGTTTTGAAATTTAAATTAAAATATATTTACATTACAATCTTTTTTGTAGTGATATATTTATTCAAATTATCATTGTATAAATTACAAACAGTATGAATGACTAAGATTAAATATAAGTGATCTAACGGTCACCGACGAATACAACTAAATGGGTGTACGTTAAGCAGTTACAATTATAGTCGGACCGTAGACTAGCCCTACTGGACAAATAGAGAAATGAAGTGTTAAAATGTTTTGCCCTTTTTTTTTTGTTTGGGGGGGGGGGGGGGGGGGGGGGGGGACGCCGGGGGGGAGGGGCTAGCCAGGGTGCTAGGTTCGCCCCCGGATGCAGTACCACAACCAACTGACAAAGAGGAGCTCAATGACTGGTTACTTTTCCCCAAGGACTAAGAAGCGACACACTCTCACAATGTCAGCGCGTCATCGGAGTTTTTATCCTCCCGGTTTCCTTTACATTGCCACCTTCTATAACAACCCAACCATTAACGGACCGAGAACATGATCCATTGAACCAGTGAGGTTACTTCATTATTGTTTCATAAATGTCTCGTTGGTATGGTATTTTTCTATTTGAATCTGAGCCGACTTGATTTGCTTTTTAAATCACCTGGAACTGAAAGCCTCTTATTATAAGAGAGTAGTGATCTACATACATACTATTCATCCTTTTTATTCTAAACCAATGTTGAATGATATATACATTTTTTTTTTAAACGGTTAAAAAATATATTAATAAGAGTCAAGAGCACAAGTAATGCTCTCAACCGAACCATTACAAAAGAAATAGACACACATCGTCCAAACCATAGCACATGTTCTAGGGTACATCAATCGAAATATCTAAACCGAATACAACCATCAAAGTCTACATGATCTCCAAATCTCAACACCAAAAAATACTCATCCATCAAGGGAAGCTCAATATACATCACGACCAACTTGTCTTCACCACTAAAAAAGAATCTCCAGCCTCAATACTAGTTTCATATTGTGATATCCATATGTGATATTGTGTGTATATTTTCTTTTTCGGATCAAATCGAATTATTTCGAAATCTAAAAACCTGAAAAGTCATAATTCAAAATTTGATTCGAATATACCAGATCAGATTAATTTATTATTTTAAATTCGAGTTATAAATAAAACCTCTAATGATGAAAAACTATAGATTACTACTCGGTCATGACAAAAATACGGGTAAATGTTAACTTCAAGTCCTCAACATAACATAAGTGTACGCGATTATAAGTGTAATTAACGTGTTGTAGCCCATATATCTCACCGAAATGCAGAAAGCTTCCCTAACGTGGACATTTGGATTGGTTCGAACTTCGAAGTACGCAAGTCATATGCCCAATCACCATCTTCATAATTCATCTCCATTACTTTCTCATCCACATACCACCACGCAATGATTCTAATTGAAAAAACTTGCCACCTATATTATACATTTATACCACCAGCTTACTAATTACGACTTTTACATCTAAATTTAATGATTCAAGTATTGAACACGTTCCAACATTTAACAAAATTTACATAAAGACCCATAATCTCTTGCTAATATATTTCGACTACTGTTATTTTGATGAAACGCGTCGTCATTTGTGTTTTATAGCCGAAATTTATTGCCTACTCACGAAAACATTTGCAGGCCGCATTTCCCACAAATAATCAATGATAATTCCCGCTTTCAACTTGGCCTTGGAGCGTATTTGGAAGCTTCATACTACTCCTAAGGTTCGTTTTTTTCTCTTGGCCTTGTTTACATGACAGTTACCCTACTGGCTACGTGCTTGCTAAACAAAAACAGCTTCCTTCTGATTGATGTCAATGTTGTCAACAATCTCAGGAGACTTTAAATCACCTTCTCTTCTCTTGTCCGGCCTTTCATGATATCCGTATTCGATACTTCCCCCTGAATTTCCTTTCTCTTGACTGGACTTTTGCGGATATCCAGTTTGCCATGCCTCACAAAAGCACCTAACAAATTCTTCTTCTTAATTGTTGTTGGTTGATTTGGACCACTAGAAATTTTTTCATATTTCCCAATGAAAAAATTCTTACTTATACCTTTAATATTTGTCTTTTTAATCTTCAACGTAATGTCCATACCAAGTACCCTACCAAAACCACTTCCTCTCTCAATACTCGTCGTATTTATTTCAAATGGAACCCTCCACCTCTCTTCTTTACTAGTATTAATGCGGATGGTTCGGCTCTCAGCAATTCGGGACATGCCGGGATTGATTGTATATCAGTTTATTCGTGCTGTTGCTAGCTACATTGGAATCTCTGATAACAACACTGCCGAGTTTTGGGCCATTAGGATGGGTTTAAGAATGGCCAAAGTGTTAGACTTGCAATTTATTGTTATTCAATCTGATTCTCACTTAGCCATTTCTTGTATTAATAGGACGCAGGCCCCAGCTCAGCACCAGATGACCTTTCTTGGGGATATTGAGGACCTCATTTCTCAGTTTCAGGAGGTTAGGATTTCTCTTGTCTATCGGGAAGCAAATCAACCGGTTGATGCCCTTGCTAAGTATGGAAGTGGAATGCTCGAGGAGGAGTTCACCCTTAGTCTTTTGTCTGGACAACCTCAACTAGTTGAACACATTTGAGATGTTTGTCCAAGTTGAATTATATCTTTTGTTGAACAACTTTCTTTTCTCGTATTATTTTTGTGTAGAACCTTTGTTGTAATTTGACTCTTTATTTAATGCATCTAGTAATTTTTTTTAAAAAAAAGTGATGATTCTTTTATATAAATGGTGTCTCAAATCATATTTTCAATCTCAATTCCGGTTCGAACCATATGGATTAACAAATGCTAATAACTACCAAATCGAAAGATGAAACACGATCAGTAGGAATAACATGTCTCGACCTCTTGCATTCATGAAAATATGCTAAGAAAGAGTTTTCAATCCCCGGACGTTCCTTAACATAAATTTGACCAAACAAGCCCCAAAATATTCGACTATCCAAGTTGTTTTTCTTGTTCTCGAAAATTATTATGTAGAGGAATAAAATGGACAGCTATGAGACATAGACATACGGCCACAAATGATAGGACAGCGTAGCATGAGGACGTGTCCATTAACACGGCCCAAAGCAGCCAATCATTGAATCTTTTCCACCCAACCAATAATTATTCGAATATAAAAACACCCTCAATAAGTCTTTTCTTGTTTACCTTTTCTTCCTAAAAACCTTCATTTTTCCACCAAATTTTCTCACCTCTAAAACCTAGCTAGCCAACAAGAATCATTCATTTTTCCCACAAATGTCTAATCTGCACAATTCATTCATCTCAAAACAAGCCGACTGGGAAAAGGAAACATAGAAGGATCGAGTTTTTTCTTTGTTTATATTCTTGTACAGAACAGAACAGAGCAATCTTGTTAATTTCCAGGTCAGGTAATGTTTTTTTTCTTCTCTCATTCATCAAGCTCTGTTTTCTTGTAGAACCCTATTCAAGATTGGTGATTCTAATTCTGTTGTTGCTTGCCTTTTCTTTTCAGGGATGTCGACGAGCATAATTGCTGATTCGATTGTTATATCCTCCGGGCCTGACGGGCTTATGGATCAAATTTCTGCCCAAACGAATGATGTTGATTCAGCTGAATGTGAATGTTGCGGGCTTACTGAAGAATGCACCGTTTCGTATGTCGAAACAATTCGCCGGAGGTACATTTCAAATAGATTTTTGAGTTGCATCCGTATTTAACTTTTTTTTATCAAAACTAGCTGATGGTAGATTCATAATCTTGTTAAATGAATATTTTTAACTAGTATGGTATGAATTTGAAATTCACGGAGAGGTAATTAATTGCCTATTGCCTTGGCATTTTGGTTGACTGTATTATTTATGCGTCGAGCTGATAAACTATTGCTAAATATACGAACTCCATGGTCTTATTCGGGATGATGGGTTGATAATACTTGGTTTTGTATTTGTGACTGATATAATTGTAACTCAGGTATGGAGGAAAATGGATATGCGGGCTATGTGCGGAAGCGGTGAAATATGAAATCTTGCGTAGTAGTACACAAAAGCTAATAAGCCCTGATGAGGCTTTAGACAGACATTTCAGCTTCTGTAACAAATTCAAGGCGTCAGGACCGCCTCTGGATCCGACAGTGCGTCTGATTCGTGCAATGAGTCAGCTTCTGAGGAAGAGTTTGGAGAGCCCTAAATCTGTGAGGTCAATGCCGACTAGCCCCATTAATAAAAGTAACCGGAGAGACTTTGGCATCAATGATGATAATGAGAATGGTGTTTTGACTCGGTCGGAGAGTTGTATCCCGAGTATAACCCTGGTCGAGGCCTCGGTTTATTGCTCGGCCGAAGAAGGGTGTGAAATGTGAGTGAAAAAAATACTTGTTAGACCATGTCACTCAAAACTTGAAGGAAAGAACTAAATCCTGATCATCATGTGACTAGGAATTGTAAAGAGAATAACTATATTGTTAATGGGAAATGGAATTCATTATTGATACAAAAGCTACTATATGTTCCGAGAATTTTGATTATGGATTAGGTTGTCTTTTTGGAATCAGGTTCTATTTAAGAGGCCAGATACATTAACTATTGATGATTATCTGGTTGAAATTTGAATACACTTACAAGACATGTTGGAACTACAGTACAGATCATAAGAAACTGAAAGAGGATTTGGACAGATTGAAGGCAATTTTGGTACCCAGAATCTTTGTGTGAGCTAAGTTGGATTGACTTTTTGCTTCTTATTGAAGTTATTATCTTCACTATTCAGTGTAATTTAATAAGGAAATTTCAATTACTCAGTCACTTCTCTATTGGGCATAAAAATGGTGCAGGAATGTAACTAGTGTGGACTGGGATTCACCCAATCTTGTTAAATAATTACGTTTTAAATTACTCGTTACTTACTCCTTGAAATATAGAATGGAGGAATGTGATTAATATGTAACATATGCTTAGGTTGTTTGAATTTTTGATCTTGACCTCGCATTGAAATGCTTGCCTATTGCCTTGTGTTGGTATAGGGTACGTAAGACTATCCACAATGGGGACGTCGTGACGTGGCGTCATGGCCGACGATGTGCCGTGGCGCCCCCAACGGGCCCCGTAAGACGCGTCGTCCTAGTGGGATTAGATGAATCCTATTCCCATCTGTGTAGGAACTCCTCTTGCAGAAACCACTATCAACATTGTCACAAGTGTATTCAATTCTGCTTCAAGAAGAATCACAAAGATCACTCTTTCAACATGCTACTCCTCATCCTTTGGATTCAGCTGCTATGGTGAGCAGAATCACCACATCATACAGGCCTCCTCATGCCAGATATGGAGGCTCTCAAGCTTCAACTGCAGCTCCTCAACAGTTCAGACATTTACAGAAGGATAAACCAAAAAGGAAATGCTTGCACTGTGGCTTGAGTAATCATACACAAGAATCATGTTTCCAACTCATTGGCTACCCACCTGGTTGGAAACAACCAAGTAAATTTGGTAAGGTATCCACTGCAAATGCTGCTGAAACTTACCATACTAATATGTTTACTCAGCCTGCAGCTAATCCTATCTTGGATCCAACACTTTACCATCAATTCAACCAATTCAACCATTTTCTGGCATTCCAACAACACTCAAGTGCTAATTCGGCAGCACCTGCTTACCATTCAGCCAACATTGCAGTTGCTACGCTACCTCCTTCAACTGCAGATATTGTTCCTTCAAGTTTGCATGGAATGTCATACTGTTTTCATGTTATGCATAGCAAACAAACTCAGTCATGGATAGTGGATACAGGTGCCATTGATCACATGACATGTGATTTATCTCTATTTCACCAATCTCCAAAACCTGTTATTGTTGCAATCAAACTACCAAATAACAACTCCACAATTGCAACATTCATGGGAGATATTATTCTATCTGATGATTTAACACTGATGAATGTTCTTTATGTTCCCAGTTTCACCTATAACCTTCTATCCATTAGCAGCTTAACTAAGAAATCTGCATGTAATGTGTTGTTTACTGCTAACTCTTGTTTCCTCTTGAATGCTAAAGATGTAAACCTGCAGGCCCTGCTGTCATCCAGAAAGATTGGACATGCTGAGCAGAGAGATGGCTTATATCACCTGAGTTTCAACTTTTCTGATTTTAGTGATGTTCTTTCTTCTGTCACTTCACATGACTTGAGTGCAAATTCCACAAAATCACAAGATGTACAATTGTGGCATACTAGACTAGGCCATGCATCCATGAAATGTCTGTCATCTATTCCAGAATTAGCATTAAAATGCAATGTAAAACACCACTGTACAATCTGTCATTTTGCTAAGCACAAGAGAAATGAATTCCCTGTTACTGACACACACTCTTCTGCTATATCTGATCTTGTTCACTGTGATATATGGGGACCTTACTCTACACTTAGTCATCAAGGTCATAGATACTTTTTAACCATTGTTGATGATTACAGTAGATGCACATGGATATACTTAATGACAGCAAAATCTGAAGTAAAGACACATCTGCTCAATTTCTACAAACTTGTGCAGACTTAGTTTAATAAATCCATTAAGTGTATTAGAACTGATAATGGTGTTGAACATCCTAAAAGACTTCTACAATTGTCATGGCATAATTCATCAAACCACTTGCATTTACACTCCCCAGCAAAATGGAATTGTTGAAAGAAAACATCAACACCTCCTTCAAGTTGCTAGAGCTTTGATGTTTCAATCTAACATTCCATTGATTTACTGGTCTGATTGCATCTTAACAGCAGCTCACATTATTAACAGGTTGCCTGCTGAGGTACTCAAGAATCAAACTCCATTTCAAATGCTCCATGGGAAACCTGATATACATATGACCATTTTAGAACCTTTGGTTGCCTTTGTTATTGCAGTACCATTAAGGAACTGAGAAATAAGTTTGATTCAAGGGCAGAAAAATGTGTTCTCCTTGGTTATCATTTGGGTATAAAAGGATACAAGCTGCTAAATCTGAAAACCAAGAAAGTTATCATCTCTAGAGATATCAAATTTTATGAATCAATATTTCCTTTTCAGTTAAATGACAGCTCTGTGCATACACCATCTCAGCCTTTGCATAATTCTAATCTGCAGATACATCAGGATGAGTTTTGTGATATTCAGTTACAATCATCTATATATATGCTTGCTTCAAGTTTGAATGACAAACCAACTATCTCCTCCAATCCACCTGATCTAACTGAAGAACAAACAATTCAACCTTCTTTACAGGATGAAATTAGTTCTCACACTTCTTCTATTTCATCAGGTTCACACACTCCAGCTGCTTTAGCTCAGGAACAAGTTGATGAGCCTGAAGAAGAAGATGCCTGCAGAAGATCATCCATAATCAGATCACCGCCTGCTCACCTGAGTATTTATGACATCAAACTTCCACCCTCTCTTTTACCTTCTTCTACTATGCATGCTTCAGTTTTATACCCAATTTCAAAATACTTATCTGCAGAACACTTATCACCACCTCATCTTGCTTTTACTACTGCTATCACTACTGATGTTGAACCAAGAACATATAAACAAGCTGCTAAAGTTTCAGCTTGGCAAAATTCTATGAACACTGAACTCAAAGCCTTAGAACAAACCAATACCTGGTCTCTAGTTAACTTGCCTGCCGATAAGCACCTTATTGGTTGTAAATGGGTATTTAGAATTAAACATAAGGCTGATGGATCCATAGAAAGGTATAAAGCT
>JAYMSP010003093.1:0-21130 GCA_036897095.1 Plantago elongata
TCTACTGCGACAATGTCTCCGCCATATATCTTTCCGGCAACCCCGTGCAACATCAACGCACGAAGCATATTGAGATGTATATTCATTTTGTCCGTGAAAAGGTTGCTAAAGGCGAAGTTCGAATTCGCCATGTTCCTTCTCGCTATCAACTAGCAGATATCTTCACGAAAGTACTTCCGCGCATACTCTTTGATGATTTTCGTGACAGTCTCAGTGTTAGACTTTCTCCCGCTTCGACTGCGGGGTTGTGATAGATTATGTAATCCTAGTTAGATTAGACATATCTATATTTATTAGAGTCCTAGATAGATTAATCTTATTCTTCTAGTTACTAATTAGATTAGACATAGCTTCTTATATTTTATATATATATCTCTATCTTTCTATAAATAAACACGAATTATTTAATAGTATTAAGATAACTTATAATAGTAATCGAAAGAAGAGAATTACCTCCCAAATTTCCTGAATTTTGAGCTAGCCCCTTTATTTGCTTCTCTTTCAGCTAAGCTAAGCTAATCAATCAATGGCTACTTCACCACCCTCTCCAGTTCCATGGCTTCTTCTCCTTATTTCATCTTTCGCACTTATCTCATTTACCTCTGCTTCTAAATTCTCCTTAGGTACCTAATTTCTTCATTCTTTATTATTTAACTCATCGCATAATTTCTACTTTTTCCTTATTAATTTCTTAATTAGACACTTAATGTGTAATTTATCCAAGTTGAAATGGATGATTTTCGTGTGGATATGCGGTTTTCTTTTCTTGAGTTTCGATAGTATTGAAATATTGCTGCCTGGTGACTGGTGTAATTGGTTATTTTATAATTTATGTTTTTCATATGATTTATTGTTCAAGTGATTCCATAAGATTATGAAACTACTGGAGTTGTATTGACCCCTCAAGCTGTATAACCAAACAACTATTTTCCGATTTTTCGTTACCGATATTTTGCAAGATTTTCTACCTTACTTAACGAATAAATTGAGGAGCTAGAAAAGAAGGAATGTGCAGTGCAAAACTTAAATATGTTCGTTTGGCTAATGAAGTCGCAGGCAGTTGTCTTTGGAAATGCCTTGTTCATTGATTTATATCTGTTTCATGAAACACTTATTGTGATCTCTTAGCTTAGCTTAGTAACTTCTTTGGTTTTCAGCTGTTTCAGGACCTACAATGTTGCAGCTCACACCAACTGTGATAGTTGAGAATTCACCAGGTGTCAAGCCTGGTGTCAAAGTGAAATCTGAGAGAGTTATGGTTCAAGGTTTGCCTAGAATTAACAATCTTGACAAGTTTGCCAGTTCTGTCAAAATAAACGTTTCATTTCTGCACCCACGTGGGCGTCCGGCCAATGTCGAGGTTTGTTTCCACAGGTGAGTTGCCCTGGATCAGTTTATGTTGTATGGCTAAAATTGAAACATCTTCATCAATTTTGTAATCCGCAGTTATATTTGTAATAGAAAGTTAACAGCTTGCTTGGTCTTGTTGAGTTGCTTGGTCTTGTTAATGCATATCGTTTCAAAGTATGTGTGTTTCCTACTGTATTAAAGACAGTAATTATGCTTTTTTATACTAGTGAAGACCGTGATCCTTATAGAGATTATATTCTATATATGTTTCATTGTTAGATGTATTTAAATTTGCTAGTACTGTATCTTTCGTTCCAACAAATATCTTAGCCATAATTACATCGTCATTTGGCAAATATATATTTCCATCTAGAGGTAGCTCAAAGTAAATGCTACTTCTATTTAATTCTGAAATTGTTAAATGATTCATAATCATGTCACTTTCATTCTGTTTCTTTATTATATTATGCGTCGATGTATCATATACTGGAACATTTTTGTGTGTGTGGATGTGCGTTATAAGCACTTATTTACAGTTACGATGCAATGTTCAGGAATCTATCTCTTGGGCTAGGCATGTGCCCTCAAGGCCAATGGGAAAGGCTTAATAAGGGTATGTGGGTTAAATCGATGTCTCCTTTTGATCACAAGATCTTAGACATTAGGATGGCTGCATCTTTTTCGGAGAGTCTTGTGGTTTCTCTTTATGAAGGTTCGTGCTTCAGGATGAAGTCTTTTGTTTTTAGTCATAAGTACAACTCTTGTCATAATCCATTTCTCCTACATTGGGAAAAGATTCTCAATGTACCATTCAGAAATAAATTATTGTCGTTTGTTAACTCTGCAGAACACTTCATGTACCGTGTATGCTTCCTGGTCTTGGGAATAGTCTTGATGTCGATGTCTTCCTGGATCAGCCAATCTTTAGTGTTCTACTATAGTGGAGCCATGGCAGTAGGCGTTTTTCTTGTGATACTGATGATTCTTTTCCAGGTGAGTTTTTTTATAATCATTGTTATTGATTCTATGAAAGCCAGCCAGGCATAGTCTAAAGATCTATTCACTAATTAACCTTTGAAGTTACTATATTCTAAACGAATTCAATGCTACAAATTCAATATTACTACTAACCTTTGGAATGCATATCCTACTTTTCCTTGATTTATTTCCTCTTTATTTTGATATCTGCCCATTGATCTTTGTATGTTCATTGACAGGGAATGAAGCTTCTTCCTACTGGCAATAAAAGCTTGCTTGCTATATTCTTATACTCGTGCACGGTATGTAGCTCCTTGTATTATCTTTTATCTACATAATGGCGGTCTGGCATAATAATTAATTTGGTGGTCACTATTTAGGTTGGGTTCGGTTCTTTTCTACTTAGCTATCTCCCAAGCTTATTGCAATCACTGCTTACCGAGTTAGGGCTTTCTGAAGAAATGTACAATCCTGTATGTAAGTTTCTCATTACCATGTGTGTATTTTAGCTATTCAGATGTTGTTTCTGCCTGTTGTATATCTACTTTACTGGAAGCCAATACTTCTAACATAAATTTACCTGGTGATATAATTCGAAGATCATGTTTGAAGAAACTATATTTAGCATGCAAATTAAGATTAGATCATGTTACTTATGGCCCTAGCTACTAGTTAAACTGGGACTATACTTTAGTTAAAATTTCATTTTGTGGTCCTAAGAGATACCTCAGACCTGCTCTTTAGCTTCATGTTTTTATGTATTACTTCAGCCCCTTTTCGATTCAACCTGGTTCAGCTTTTCAAAGCCAGCCTTGAGATTTCTCTTACTTTGGAATTGGCCAGCTATGTTAATTATCAAATGCAGTCCTGGGGTGAGAGCTGTTTTCTTATTAAAGGTCACAAGACTTGCAACACACTTGGAAACTCTTAACAATTGTTAGTTCCCAATCATTGTGGACAATCGCTGATTTTGGAGAATCTAGAAAAACTAGATCTGAAAAGCTGGTGTAGAAGTAGTGGGGCATTCAGATTGAGTTTGACTGAATTTGATGATCAAATTTTGTGTTGCTTCTAGCATTATCTGCTTTGCAATCTTAACATTATCTCCACTTGTCACAGATGGCAACGTTCCTGTTTGTTTTTGTTGTAATTGCTGGAGCTTGTCTTGGTTTTTGGGTTGTGCACAAGCTTGTGCGCACAAAGGAAGGATCTGTTGATGTAGATGTTGCTTACTTCGTTGCTTGGTCAATTAGGATCGTTGCCACTCTGATGATCCTTCAGGTTTATGATTATGATTCTATAAATTGATGTTTGTTCACCTGGTGTTGGAATTCTTTTCTCTCTATTAATTCAGTTTATGCACTTCAGAGTACCACCGATCCTTTGTTGGCAATTGGGGCATTGCCTGGAGGGATTATTATCTCTTTGGTGTTGAAGAGGTATATCAATCCAAAGGCTGTTCATCATGTCTACAAGTGAGTTGGCATATTCCATTGTTGCTTAGATATGGGTCTACGCAATTGGTTTGACATCATTTACATGCATGTGCAGTCTTCTTCACGAACTTACTTTTAATATCCCAGAAACACACAAGTATATGAACATTTCCCCGCTCATGGAATTTATCATCCCCTCCCCTACCCCACACACACACTCTCTCTCCAGTTTACGTTTTAGGGTGTTAGAATGCTTCAACTTGTGGGATTTGGTTTTTTCGAAGTGTAGGGGATTCTTTCAGAAAGTCAACCCTTTGGAGCAAACAGTTGTCTTTCTGGTTTATAATAAAAAATCTACATCGTTACATTTTGCAGGAAGCTGCATGAAACAGAGACTGTCAGGCCGAGAAGAGCTGCAGATCCATATGCATCACCAGTCAACATCTCCAGATATTTTACTAGGCCACACACTCCTGTTCAATGTTGGCTTGCTTCCAAATTTTGTACAATATATGGGTGGACTGAATTGTTGGAATTTTTAAATTTCATTTTTCTTGACATACCTGGTTGTTGTGCATTTCAGGTTCATCAAGTACATCGCCTCCTCAGTTATCAGATACTTTCTACTCTAGCTTCCATGCAACTCCTGATCGGAAAAACTTATCCAAGAATGAATGGGATACTTTCACGAAGGAGTCCACTCGTAGAGCATTAGAAGGGCTCGTTTCTTCACCAGATTTTAACAGATGGGCTGTTACCCATGCAGATAGGATAACTTTAACTCCAAAGAAAGAAAATGTAGAGAAGAGGAGAAGATGGTTTGGTTGGTTTTGAATATCAATCATATTTTTCAAAAGGGTCAACATCTATATTGCCACCCCTAGATTGTTGTACGCATAACCATGTTAGCTTAGTAGTGACTTGGCAAACCGACCTAATGCAAGTCTCAATCTTTTTCCGACGGAGAGAAATTGATGGTTATACATACACTTGTATTTCTTACATAATATCAAGTCACAAGCAACCAAAACTTGAGTATTTGTATAACACATAAGTTGCAAATCCCCAAGAAAACAGAGCGGGACAATTTTATCCCCATGATCATGGGCAGCAATGTGAAATCTGAACCAAGAATCCACCACTCCATACTCTTTCATCATCCAAATATGGGTGGAACCATTACTTAAATTGTCAATAATTGACAAGCAACCACCAAGAACGACGAGTCCATTGAATTTGCTAGAAAGAACTATTGAATGTACTCCATCAAGATGACGACTCCTATCTTTATCAAACTCCACAGGTAATGGAACCTGAAGAAAAACCTCCCCCATGAATCAGGATAAAGTTCACCATATGGATAACATTTATCAAGCCTATTCAAAGCACCTCTTTTTAAAGAATAGACATCGAGTGCTATTGTAAAGTCATAGGGTGCCTCATAAATTAGGCTGATAAGCTTAAAATCATCAGAAGAACAGTCATATCCGAACCCATGCACAATAGAAAAATAATCGACTTCATACACATCATCGTCCCTCTGAGGTGGAACTGGAGACATGACTACCTTTTGTAGAGTAGTGGGATTAAGCAACGAGTCTCTTTCCCAAATCAACCCATTACCAAGTAGGCCAATTATTTCGGGATACCTAGGCCGTCGGTGGACTTGCTCATCATGTTTCAACGGGGAAGTGACAATGTCAAGTGTACTATGGGTAACTAGAGCAAGGCTTTGTTGTTGGGTTGATTTTTGGCGAGTGATCAAGTGTTTCTTGATGAAATGAGGAGCAGAGAGCATGACTTTGACAAGCATCGGCATTTACCTATCGATCCTGCAGGTAGCCTGGAGAGTATTTCGAGCAGCATTCCTCCGAGGATATAAGGGTCCGGACTCGTTTCCATTACTGATCAGTTACTCAACAGGCATTAAGGTTAACAATGCTGAATATGATGAACTATATGCCTTGTTTGTGGTTATATAGAGAAAAACACTCACAAGTCTCAAGAACGCTTCACCTTCTTAATGAAATTCTGTTTTCCATTTGATTTACAAGATTAACTAATAGGTTGCAAATTCAAAGAACTGGTTTTTGTTTTCCCAACAAGGATTCGTAACACAATGCAAATAAATGAAGATACATGCATCAGTTCCTGCATCTATCTCGCATTTATGATTTATGTACCCAGGTAACGAAGCATTTTCAAGTTGTTATGACTAAATCAGTCTCTTTTAATTCGGAAGAACTAGCATAAATTGAACTAGGGACAGACGAATTACACTAAGGTCATGAAGACGAATTACCAGTAGAAGAGACAAATTATGCGGAATTCCAGGATACCGCTCTATCCGGAATCACATACTTAAGAAGAAATCCAATTCGTGTCCTATAGTTTGGGGTTCCGACCCAGCTACTTTGATACGGATTATGGAAGAAGTCAAGAAGTACAAAATCTAGAAGTGTTCCCCGATCTAAAGTCTACAACAGGTCCGAGCCTGGCCGCACGATGAACGATTACCCCTATTTTCCGGACCACGTGTTGATATGAGCAATAGTCCAGGATTTGGGGGATTCGGTTCCCCGAATCGACTCTATATATAGTCCCATTTATTTCACTTGAGAGGTAAGTCACCTACCATATCTCACTACATTTACTCTCTTTGTGCTCCAAAGCTTGAGTTGATTCGCTACCCGGTTTGTCCAAGGCAAACCGATCTTAAAGAGGTCTAAACATCGCTTTCCTAGCTTTGCAGGTACGAACTTAGGCTTAAGGAGTGCTTTCCCGATCCAAGGCATTTTTTCTCCACAACATATTGGCGCTGTCTATGGGAGACGATACAGAAAAGCATGCCACCATGAGCTTCCAAGCGGGTACCCAGCTCTGGTGCCGCTCCGGCACCCGAGGATCAGAATCAAGCAGAAACAACCAACCGAGCATCAAAAGCCACTTCAACCGCAAATCCTACCTGAATTCATGGTCACACTGCAACACAATCATCCTCCGGGAACATCTTGCCGATCCTGGCAAGGATATTCCAGAAACAAGTCAACGTCCGAAACTCACGGCACGAGACAAAGGAAAAAGTCAAGAAGTCCCCGACGAGCACAAATACCACAATGATTGTTGGCCTCCGGGTTTCACTGGAGCAATCAATCAGTTGGAACACCGCATCGAAAGCAAACTCAGAATGACACTCACCAACCAAGATGAGGCACAATCCGAGTCTCACACCATTTTTGATGAACAGAGAATCGTGAGGGGTCGTACGAAGAAGAAGAATCCGAGAGGTGCACAAAAACCTCTTCCCGACTTGAGGGACTTGTTGAACGAGAAAAGCCGTATGGCCCATTTCGAGTGGTGGGAAGGTTTCGAGGAGCCTCAAGTAGCAAGGAGTCGGTATAATCATGCACCGGAACCCAGTCGAACCACGACTCGGATTCCCCGAGACATTACTGATGAAGATTACTGTCAGGAAGTTGAACCTCCACCTCGGCCCCTGACAAGAGAAGAAATTTCCATCCAACAAAGAGCTCTTGCTATAAAACAGGAGAACTTGCAAAACCTGATAAGGGCAAGTGAGATTGTGAATTTTGGAGACACCACTAGTGTAAATCCTAGTCCTTTGACTCCCGCGATCTGCAAGGCATTGCTTCCCGACAATAGGGCCATTCCTACCAATCTCGGGAGAAATGATGGAACGACATGTCCCGTGGGACATCAGGTTCGTTATGAAAGCGCAATGTCAGGACATGGTTTTAGCAGGCATACCTATGCACATACATTTTCTGGAACATTTCATGGAAAGGCTATGGATTGGTCGTTAGGACTACGACCTGGATCTATCAGTTCCTACGACCAACTGATAACTAGCTTTGTGACAAATTGTGAGAACTATCGAACCAAGAAAAAGCCCATCACCTACCTGGAAAATATCATTCAGAGAAACAACGAGTCCTTGAGACCCTTCATGACTAGATTCAACGAGTCCGTCGTGCTAGTCGAGAGACATACCCTTAAAGAAAAATTGTGGTATCTGTATTCCAACATAAAACATGAAGCCTTGAGATCCCTTATATCTGAAAGAAGAGCTAGAACTGACAGAATGTTGGATGACGCTGTGGAAGGATTCATGACCGAGGAGGAATACCGAAAGCATTTCCCGACCCGAACTGAGGAAAAAAAGGATAGGAATGATCGGAATGACACCAAAGGCCAACCCTCGCAGAAGATGAAAAAAAGGAACAATGAACCTTTTCGAGGCCTGGAATCCTGACGTCGGAGTCCAAAAAGATATGCAAATTATTCTATCTTGAATGTTCCAAGGACTGATGTGCTGGCGGCTATCGAGAACAAGAATTATGGTATCAAATGATCTAAGAAGTTTAAAGAAAGCCGACATTCGATGAATTCAAATCAATACTGTCGATTTCACAAACAATCTGGGCATCATACTGAAGATTGCGTGGATTTGAAGAATGAAATCGAAAGGTTGATTGAGATGGGGTACCTAAAGGATTATATCCTACGGCGTGATTACGATCATTCCCGTAATAAGGAACAACCCAATCATCAATCCCGTGAAACAGGACATTATGATCAACATGAGAAGAATTCGCGTGGCAAGAATGATCGAGATGATCCTGAACATGAAGATTATGAAAATGCCCCGAGTAAGGGAATGATTTTCGCCATCACTGGAGGACTGGCTGGAGGAGACAGTAGAAAAGCTCGGGAGGTGATGGCTCGAAATCTCAAACAGTCAGATGAAAACCTCATCAATCAGATCGAGAAAGGATTCAACAATATTTCTTTTGAAGAATCGGAAGATCCACCTCCATGTGTTAGTCAAGGAGTGGTAAGCAATCCAGATGTACCACTGGTGGTATCAATGGATATCTCCAATTACACCGTGTCCAAGATACTGATTGACACCGGAAGTTCTGCCAACATCATCTTTACAGAGACTCTGAATAAGATAAAACTCAAGCCTATAGGACTGCGAAGCGTCACCACCAGCTTGCACGGATTTGGAGGAGTCGAGGTACGAGCCTTGGGAAGCCACTACCTAACTGTCTCGATGGGCAAACATCCCTACCAAGTCACTCAACAAGTTTTGTTCATGGTGGTTGATGCTATCTTTGAATACACCGTCATTTTCTAAAGACCGGGAATCATTATCTTTAGAGCTATACCATCGACCTTCCATCTAAAGATGAAATTTCCAACTCCAGCCGGTATAGGTGTGATCGAAGGAAACAGAAGAGACGCATGGGAATGCTATACCCTCTCAGCCAAAACAATGTCCCGACCTCACAACAATGCGTACTCTAATAAAGACATAACACCTATTCGATGAATGAAGAGGATGTGTTTCCCCATCACTACCGCTGTGGGTAGCATACAAGAATACAAGGTTCTTCCCGATCCCCTAGCTGGGTTGACTCCAAAAAAGAAGTTTTGGGGCGAAAATCGAATAGAACCGGATTGTGAGACCAAGGAAGTACAACGGGTCGTCGGGGATGCAAGCAAGGTCACTCGAATAGGAACAGGAATGACAGAAGAGTCCGAGCTTAAACTGGTCAAGTTCCTAAAAGACAACCTGGATGATTTTGCATGGGGAATCGAGGATCTAACTGGAATAGATCCAGCGGTAATGGTGCATCACCTCCATGTGGATCCAAGCATAAGGCCAATCTGACAGAAGAAAAGGGATCATGGTCTGGAGTAGGACAAGATCATAGTCGGAGAGGTGGAGCGCTTACTCAAGGCTGGTCACATCCGCGAAGTTCATTACACGGAATGGCTCTGCAACGTGGTGCTGGTCCAAAAGTCACCAGGCAAATGGAGGATGTGCAACGACTTCACCACCCTCAATCAATTCTGTCCAAGGGATCCTTATCCTCTACCTCGAATTGACACCTAGTTGATTCAACGGCCGGATGTGCTCTGCTCAGCTTTATGGAGGCCTTCCAGAGGGTTCTACCATATCAAAATGGCGAAGGAAGACGTAATCAAGACCGCCTTTGTCACGGCCGGCAGAGTGTACTGCTTCAAGGTCATGTCGTTCGGATTATGGAACGTAGGAGCGACATACCAACGACTAGTTAATCACATGTTCAAAGAAGAGATTGGAAAAACCATGGAAGTATATGTTGATGACATGTTAGTAAAAAGTAAGGAGGAAATTCATCATGTGACCCATTTGTCGGTTTGTTTCTCCAAACTCCGAAAATATGGTATGAAGCTTAATCCGGAGAAATGTACTTTCGGAGTCAAAGGTGGAAAGTTTCTGGGTAATTGGTAACAGAGCATGGGATAGATACGAATCTAGGCAAAATTAAAGTTATAATGGACCTACCACAACCGGAAACTTAAATGAGGTACAAAAGTTGGTCAGAAAGGTCATCTCCCTGGGAAGATTCATATCCTGATCTGCCGAGAAGAGTCTGCCTTTCTTCAAAGCCTTGCGGAAAATGGAGAACTTCGAGTGGACCGATGCATGTGCAGAAGCCTTTGAACAGCTGAAGAAGTATCTGGTCAATCCACCATTGTTAGCCATACCTGAACCAAGTGAACCTTTGTACCTTTACCTTGATGTCTGCCCTGAGGCTGTTAGCTCGGTCATGGTCAGAATACTCGAGGATGTACATATGCCGGTTTTTTATCTGAGAAAGGCCTTACCTTAGCCGAGAAGAATTATTCTGAGATAGAAAAATATGCTCTTTGTGTGGTTAATGTGGCGATATGTCTCCGGCTTTATTTCATTTCGTATGAAATAATCATCCTTACGAATCAACCATTAAAACAAATACTGGGTGAGCCGGAGAAATCTGGCCGGCTAGCCAAATGAGCAATTCAGTTGGGAGATCTGAATATTGAGTACCAAGCACCAAGAGCCAAGAAGGCGCAAGTCTTGGCCGACTTCTTAGCTTCCTACCCTCCAAGAGATACATGCAGAACCCGACAAGAAAGCCCTGAGTCTACTCTCCATGTGGCATGACTGTCCGAGTAGACACTTGTCTACCCAAAAGAAAGAACTGCCTCATAGATATACGTAGCCGAGCCTTTGGAAGTTTCCGAGCTACCACCACCGCCATTAGGAATTCCTCCATTAGGGATTGTATGCGTCGGAGATGATGCTTGGAAACTATATGTGGATGGATCCTCTAGCCACGGCACCGGCGGAGTCGAACTACTACTTCTTAGTCCTTAGGGAGCGGAGCTGGAGTATGCTGTGAAACTTGATTTCAGTGTTACAAATAATGAGGCAGAGTATGAAGCATTGCTACTCGGGTTAAAACTAGCCAAGTCAGTACTGGCTAAGAAAATGCATGCCTATACCGACTCTCAGTTGGTAGAAGCACAATTCTCTGGAGAATTCCAAACCAAGGGGCATACAATGATCAAATACTTAGAGATATTACGAGAGTCGGTCAAGTTCTTCCCGAAATTCACCTTGAACCGAATTTTGCGCAGCCAGTATGAGCGAGCCAATACGTTATCAAAATTAGCCTCAGCATCAGGAACCATTGACACAAGAACGGTGGTACTGAAGACTTCGAGACTACCTTGCATCTCTAAGGAAGCTATCAGGCATACCATACTAGTGCTGGACCAAGGAGAAGACTGGAGACAGAGCCTATTGGATTATCTAACTCGGAATATCATCCCTCTTGATAAAACCGAGGCAAGAAAATTACAATACCGAGCTACACGCTACACCATGATCGGCTCTGACCTTTACAAACGATCGTTCAATGGGACCCTATTACGATGCCGCGGATTGAGTGAAGCAAAAACCGTGCTTGCTGAGGTACACAGAGGTTGTTGTGGGAATCACTCTGGGGGACAATCGTTGGCTCAAAAGGTGGCAAGACAGGGATACTTTTGGCCTTCAATGGCGAAAGATTCTGCCGAGTTCTCTCGCATATGTGATAAATGTCAGAAATATGCAAACATCCCACACAACCAAATCTACCTATGATACCATCCAAGATCACTTGCCCATTCGACCAATGGGGTTTGGATATTGTCGAAAAGTTACCCGTGGGAGTGGAGCAAAAATCACATATTATTGTTGGGGTTAAATACTTTTCCAAATGGGTTAGGCGGAACCAAATGGCAAAGTGGAAGGACAAGATGTCATCAATTTCATATGGAGAAACATCATTTGCAGGTTCGGAATACCCAGGGTTCTGGTAACAGATAATGGAGGTCAATTCTTGGGAAATTGATTAAAGGCTATGTTCAAAGAATTGAATATTGAACAAAGGTTCGGCTCGGTGTACTACCCTCAAGCCAATGGACAAACTGAAGCTACTAATAAAACCATAGTTTCTAGCCTATAGAAAGTGTTGAAATTCCGAAAGTCATGGATAGAGGAATTGCACGGATATCTCTTGGGATAGAGAACAACTGCCTGTACCTCGACTCAAGAAACTCCATTTAGCCTGGTATACGGCTCGGAGGCCGTAATCCCAATAGAAATTGAAATGGAGACCCTGAGGATCTAGGGATGCTCCCCCTCGGATAATTACCATAGTCAGATCTATGACCTCGACATGTTGGAAACTCTCAGAAGTGATGCTCTAGCAAGAACCTTAAACTATCAATCTGTGATTGCTAGGACTTACAATAAACATGTGCACATTAAGAGTTTTCAGGTCGGAGATCTAGTCCTCAAAAGCATAGATGGTGTCAAAAAAACCCAAGAAGTTTGACCCCAGCTGGGATGGTCCCTATAAAATCATCCGAGCCAGTGCGAATGGGAGTTACGAGCTACAAGGTTTAGATGGTTCTGAGATCCAATGAACTGGAATTCAAGGAATTTGCAGAAATATTACGCTTGAGGAATGCAAATGTACTTTTTTTATTACCGATGCATAGTAGTTGTAATATGTATTATTATCAGTTCGTGCCAATAAAAATGCAACATTTTCCGTACAAGTGTTGTTTCATTTCTACCAAGAGATTCTAGAACATAAAGCAAGATTATTACATATTTACAATACAAAATCAACTAAGCTATACTGTTGATACCGAGCCTTGAACTCCTGTGTCCAAGCGCCTTGAAGAACCTGCACAAGAGAAAGCAAGAACAACAAGAGCTAAAGTTGAGATTTATACTGTAATTCGGAATCAGCAGCTTAGTGCATTCACCCAACCATCTAGGATGCAGCCAAAACTTAAGTGGCTAGGACCAAAGATGGTTGGAGCCGACGCACGAAGTTGGAGACTTCGACAGAAAACCATGAGGGTCCTTCAAGGCTAATTATGATCAGGGTATACATTTTTTAACAACCAAAGTTCCAAAACCAATCGGTTGATGAGCTAAGTACGAATATCCGAGATTTAACCTCCTCGCCACATTTAAAAGGAGGAGAATCCCGCTAAATGTGGCGAGAAAGGTCATATCCCCGACCTTGATACTTTATATGACTCGGTTGATAAAAGAACGAAAGGAGTTTAGGAACTAGAGAGAATAAGGGATAGTGAAAATGACATTTTTGCTATCCATATTTATAGGAGGTAAAAATGTCCAAGATCTAACCACGTGTAAAGCATCCAACGATCATAATTTGAAGAGACACAATAATTTTTCCTAAATAACTGTTCCATTTCTCCACGCGTGTGATCAGAGTATTTACCGCCCGAAATTCAAGCGACGCGAAGTGCGAATAAATACGGTAATAATTGCTCAAACGTATAAATCAATCGTTCTAAAACATTGATAAGGTGGTATAAACCCCCGACCCAACGACGTAAGGAGAAATCCTTGGCGATTATTCTACCTTTTTAATCAATCGTTCTAAAACATTGATAAGTCGGGATAAACCCCCGACCCAACGACGTAAGGAGAAAATCCTTAGCGATTATCCTACCTTTTTAATCAATAGTTCTCAAACATTGATAAGTCGGGATAAACCCCCGACCCAACGACGTAAGGAGAAAATCCTTGGCGATTATTCTACCTTTTTAATCAATCGTTCTCAAACATTGATAAGTCGAGATAAACCCCGACCCAACGAGATAAGGAGAAAATCCTTGGCGATTATTCTACCTTTTGAATCAATCGTTCTCAAACATTGATAAGTTCGGATAAAACCCCGATCCAACGAAATAAGGATAAAATCCTTGGCGATTATTCTAACTTTTTAATCAATCCCATAGAAGTGGAGAAGCTAAGGGTTTCTACCTCGAATGGTAGATCGAGGAAATTGAATCATTGTGCGAATGCCATTTCCAAAAAAGGGGAGGTGCTAAAGGTTTCGACCTCGAATGGTAGATGGAGTAAATTGAACAATCGTTAGAATACCACTCCCAAAGAAGGGGATAAGCTAAGGGTTTCTACCTCGAATGGTAGATCGAGAAAATCCTTGGCGATTATTCTACCTTTTTAATAAATCGTTCTCAAACATTAAGTCGGGATAAAATCCCGACCCAATGACGTAAGGAGAAAATCCTTGGCGATTATTCCACCTTTTCAATCAATCGTTCTCAAACATTGATAAGTCGTGATAAATCCTCGACCCAACGACGTAAGGAGAAAATCCTTGGCGATTAATCTACCTTTTTAATCAATCGTTCTCAAACATTGATAAGTCGAGATAAACCCCGACCCAACGAGATAAGGAGAAAATCCTTGGCGATTATTCTACCTTTTGAATCAATCATTCTCAAACATTGATAAGTTCGGATAAACCCCCGATCCAACGAAATAAGGATAAAATCCTTGGCGATTATTCTAACTTTTTAATCAATCTATCTCAAATACTGATAAGTCGGGATAAACCTCCGACCCAACGAAATTAGGAGAATCCTTGGCAATTATTCTTCCTTTTCGGTCAATTGTTCTTAACACATTGATAAATCGGCGTATAGAAAAATTATGAGATACTGCCAAAAAGGATTTTTTCATTATACCACAGAAAATTTTACAGATGAGCTATTACATAAGGAGACAGTTACATAATCAATCTACTTGATTAGAGCCCTGTGACTCAGCTCCCCCAGGACGAGCTTGAGCTTCTTCTTATTGTCGGCGAATCCTTTTTTGCGTCCTTTCATCCTTTCTCATTTGAATGATCCCAGGACAAAGGGCGGGACCTCCTTCAGGGTCGAGATCAATGGGATCATCTGCAGTTCCCTTCCCGAAATAAACAGGTGGATGTCAAATATCCACAACCGCACGACACATAATGATTGAAGTCGTCCTCCCGAGGCTCGGAATGATTGACGGACTCCATGTACTCCTCAAAACTGAGGAGAGTCGCATTCTCCTTGTATGCGGCTCGGAGGTAATGCGCCCAGTGAGCTTTCTGCACGGATTTCCGGACTGCAACATTCATTCTAAGACGGGGAAAACAATTTAAAACATAGAAGAAACAAAGTAAAAGTTACAAGAAGCATAAGAATGATGATTACCTAAAGATTCTGAAGTAAGAAACTCTGACTCTGAAAGTGATTACAAAAAATTACATCAATAAGAAATGGTTAAGTTAAGATGATTTCGGTTCAATGTATAAGCAAAAAGTGACTCTTCGGCTTCCTCGAATATGGGCTAAGACAGTTGGGCGAAAAAAGGCAAAATTGGGCCTCCAAACCAATGAAGAATACTGTGAGCCTAACTTAGTCAACGATATTCATAGGTCGGAACGAAATATGTCAATCAAGAAATATACTGAAGAAAGACTATCGATAGATAAAAGGATTCCGAGCAATCACCCCAACCATCCGCAAAATAGATACAAACCTAGGAAAGGCTTTAGGTGAGGGGATCGGAACAAACATGCAAAAATTACTCCCTCACATAGACAGAGGGAGATAGCCTTGTCCAAATAAAACTTTGAATTGTTCAACCTAAAAGAAAAGTACGACATTCACAAAAAATATACAGGGCCAATGCGCCCGACCTTCAATCAATCACGACCGTAGCTTCATCCGGATGCCCCTCGGTCTCCTGCCCAAATCCTGGAGGTAGCTCGTCCACCATCTCTTCATCCCGAGCAGAATGTGATGGACCGACTCCAAATGCCTCCTCTAGAACATAAGTCGGGACAATAGCGACTTGGTGGACGGGGATGTTATCATTATCCCTTCGCTCATATCCTACAATAGGACCTGGAAGCTCCATCCAAGCATCGTTGGCCGCTCTCCGCTCATTCTTGGGGAGAAGGCAACCGGCGTGCACCACTTGGGGGAACTAGTTGGGGAAGAAGGACACCGGCTGGACATTCATATAATCCGGAGCAACCAAAGACCAGAACTCGTCCAGGAGCAGAGCATCACTGTCGACATCCACCGACAAAAGATCCCATTTCTCCATCACTTAGATGATCAATTTGTGAGGGCATGGGATCTACCTCGGCAACAAGAAGTCCTGCCCACTTCAGCTTTGCAATGCAATGTTGGAAGGCCTCTTCCCTTGTCGCCGACTTCACCTGCATTCTAGTGAAGCCGAAAGCCTGGGACTTGAGGAAGTCGGCAACAACTACAAGTCGGGTGGACTTTGCCTCAAGAATCAAGGCCTCCCTCATCCCCTGCCTAGCGTCGGCAACAACAACAATTCTTGTCTGCCGAGCAGCACACTCACCCCCAGATGCATCAAGTTGGGACTGGAGGAGCCCCACTGAAGTCTTCAGGCCAGAGATTTTCAACTGGAGTCTAGCCTCGGCTGCTTCCTTTGCTCAAGACGTGTCAGCCAAGCCTCGCTCGCCCTGTGCTAATTGGATTTCCAGCTCCTGCCTCCTGCCATGATGGTCGCTCCTAGACCGCATGTCCCTCAACTCCTCATATTGGTGCATGTTCCTTTGGGCCCGGATCATACCGCCCCGAGCTAGGATCATCAGCTGAGAGGAAGAACAGTTAGTCTATGAACAAAGTACTTTGAGAAAGGAAAAATTACAAGTAAAATAGAGAGCTACCTCCCGAGATTGCTCGACCAGAGCCATATGATACACATCATTGGCCATCCCCATCACCTTGGCCTCCTCTTCCTTGGAAAAACCCCAAGGAGCAACCGGGTCATAAGTAACCCTCCTGTTGCGAGGGCCACGGGTTGGTTTCTCAGGCTCTTCCAGAGGCCTCTTTCCCAGGGCTCTATCGTGAGCATCCGACCCACCAGAAGACTCCACCTGTCGGGGTCGGTCGGTAGACCTAGAAAGGATACTGACGCCAGTTCCCCGACGGTTCCCTCTCTGAGTCAAGCTCTGAAGACTCCTTCGAAGGGTAGGATTCTCCCCCCACCCTTCCCCGTTCCTGGGGTATGGGGAGCAGCTCGGGTAGTCGAGCCTTGGCCGGAACCTCCGACTTGGGTCTGAATACCACCGGGCTCCAAGTGGCTGGCAATGTTGACGGGTGGATTGATGGGTAGCCTCGCCACCGACTTGTTGCCCCTTCCAGAAGCCATCGCCCAGAGTTCATCATTATCCCTCGACATTCAGTAACCTGCAGGACCAAATAAAAAAGATAAGTCCAAGCATATCTCGGACGACAATCGACCCTACGACAATAACACCCTATCGAAGTATCCTCACCCAAGGACTTATTATTTGTGTAAACCTCCTCAAAGATTAACTCAGCCAAATAAGGCATTGGTCGATTCACCAACCCATATGGAAAGAAACAATGAGATGGTTCTAATCCTCCAGATCCCTAAACCATCTCGGACGATTATTCTTCCTCTCGAGCTTCACCAACTTGGGTTGGTTGCCTTTAAACAATTTCAAAGGAACAACCATCTCCATATTTGGACGATTGTCTCGAAAGTAGAAGTACTTGGGTCATTAGTCTAAGCCTCGAGAAAAAGCCATATCGTGTAGAAACTTGAAATGCTTCCGAGCTGAGAAGTAATAGAAGTAAGTGTTTCCCAGGCAGCAGGCAATCTTGAAGCACCGAAGGAAATTGTCTATGTTCCATTCCACACCCAGACCCTTCATCACCACCTCCCAACATACCATCGTTGCCAACCAATTGGTAGAGACTTGAGTCGGACACAACTCCATATACCGGAGGATCATTTACAGGGAAGGATGGATGGACAATTTCCACCGAGCTTCGACTTGAGCCACAAAAACCGACACAAAACCCTCAGGAGGATTGTATAGGGTCTGATCCTTGCTAGGAAGGCGAAGCTCGATCTATGAAGGAATCATGAACTCGAAACTTAAATTCGCCAGATCTTCCCTGGTAAGATTCGAAGCACAAATCGGGATGATTCCATCCTCATTAAGCTCGGCATCAGGATTCAAATCCCCGATAGGAACCTCCCGGAACTCTTTCACGTTCGCGGCCCTTGCACCACGAACTTGTCCGTCCCTCGCCAATAGTACTTCGGGAAGAGCTTCGGCACTGACGTCGCCCCCAACGTCTCCAGCATCAGCATCTTCGGCCTCTGGCTCGACCATTACAGCTTGGCATTGGCGCGTAGTATCTCGACCCCAATGTTCAACCGCTCGACCACGAGCTCATCTGGCAACTCCGTAAACCTTGGGACATTACTTACCGGGGTACGATAGGAACTCCCAAGGCTTCTGGACCAGCCAACCGGAATTATGATGGTTCCCATGGAAATGGACCACCTGGACGTGTTCACAGCTCGGGAGGACTCAACTACCTCAGTTCCGAAATCAGAATCACCGGACCCTATATTTGAATCCCCCGACCCATAATGTTCATATGACATACCCTCAGATTGATGTTGACTATCATCACTACGGTTGCTCATGATTCTATCATTTGAGTTAAAAAGTGATTTAGAGAAGCCCTTTGTTCCTTTTTATATCTTTTGAGGGCCGGAGGATTCAACTAAATACATGAAAGTGAAGAAAAGTATAGAAGAACGACCAATAAGAAGAGAAATTGAAGATACAAGAACCCGAGAAGAACTTACAGTTTTTTGGAAAACGAGGAGTTGCAAGGGTCGGAAATCCGATCAATGAGCACAAGAATCGCCTTAAGAATGCTTGAAATCTGCACAAATATTGCTCTGACTTTGAGAGACTGGAAAGCGATGTAAGTTGAAAAAATTTTGAGGAGTCACATATTTAGAGCAATACTTGTGATATTGTTCCCACCCAAAGAAAAGGCATACATGACATCAGAAAAACTGTCGGAACTTGTGCCAGACTTAAAAACTGCACCATGCACAATGATTACTTCCATCCGACGAATGATAGCCCGGTAACTTCAACCATCTTAGCATCTCAAGAGTTCATGCATTCCCTACTCTCAAAAACTCAGAGAACCTAGAAATTGGGGGACGGGGGCTATGTAAGATGGCTAAAAAGTTTTTTGATTTATGCTTACCGACTTATGAGAACTCCGATCAAGAACCAAATAATTTCACATTCATCTTTACAAGATACATGGAAACTAGGGAGACTTATGTTATGACTAAATCAGTTCCTCCTAATTCGAAAAAACTAGCATAAATCGAACTAGGGACAGACGAATCACACTAAGGTCATGAAGTCGAATTACCAGTAGAAGAGACGAATTATGTGGAAAGCCAGGATACCGCTATATCCGGAATCACATACTTAAGAAGAAATTCAATTCGTGTCCTATAGCTCGGGGTTCTGACCCAGCTACTTTGGTACGGATTATGAAAGAATTCAAGAAGTACAAAACCTAGAGTTGTTCCCCGACCTAGAGTCTACAACAGGTCCGAGCCTGACCGCACGATGAACGATTACCCCTATTTTCCGGACCATGTGTTGATATGAGCAATAGTCCAGAATTTGGGGGATTCGGTTCCCCGAATCAACTCTATATATAGTCTCATTTATTTCACTTGAGAGTCACCCACCATATCTAACTACATTTACTCTCTTTGTGCTCCAAAGCTTGTTGATTTGCTACCAGATCTTAAAAGAGGTCTAAACCTCGCTTTCCTAGCTCTGCAGGTACGAACTTAGGTTCAAGGCGTGCTTTCCCGATCGAAGGCATTTTTTCCCCACAACACAAGTGACCAAACAACTTAACCTAACTTATTATTGTATTACTCTATAATCCGTATTGAAGTCTTTATTATATGCACTGTTTCTATAGAAATCTTGCCCAGAAACTATGTGCATTAAGCTGCAAAGTTCTCTTCATGGTGCCAAGGCAGCAAACATAGATTTTTATTGATCGCGTTTTAAATCAAGAAAGAAAATTATCGAGTTTGTGGATGAAGACTATGAACATGACATGAAAACATCACGGTTCAATACTTCAGATTGCAAGAAAACAATATAAACCAGAATCGATCTATATCTGTCCAACTCTGTTGCGATATGCAATGAAGTGAATTTATTTCAATGCATGGCAATAATTGTCTTATCTACAACACCAAGCATCTGGCAAGAAACCATACAAAGAAGAATGAGCTCTGGGCATTAAGCCATTAACCATCCTATAAAGGAAAACAACAAACAAGGAGAACACAAACGTCTATCAGATTTATTGAATTATAGTGCTCAACATTCAATAAGGTCGACTCCGACAGTCTGAGAGGATAAGCAATAGAAGATAGTACAGGTGCACGCCTTCACTACCCCAAGAAACCCAGAAAGCAAAAGCATAAAAGTTAAATTATTTCTCCTCAGTCTTTGGAGGGCCCTTCCATTTGAAGTTGTCTGCATATGACTTCACCTGCAGGTAGCATAGACAAAGATTAAATTGTATGCTAGTCTGTGGGTATAGAGCCGGAATATAAAGGAAGTATTGAAACCCCTATAATTTCTATTCATTTTCATTTTATACTTGAGACAGCACCTTTAATGCAACTTATCGAGAATCTCAACTAGAAGAGCGCGATATGTTGGCTTATAAAAGGTTTTTTTTACACAATAAGAGGATTATGTTTTCCATTTTTCTCTCTGTTGTTCAGAATACATCAATTGGAGTTAAAAAATTCAGTAGACTAACACTGGCAACCTAGAAATCTACAGCCCACTTCAAGTATGTACCACAGCAAGTACAATTACAAAGAACTTGCCCAGATAACCATGTAAAGATGACTAATCAACTATATGAGCAAAATCAAAAGGGGTTGAAACAGCTAATATCAGTATGACAGTCCCCTAAATAGGTTTAAACAATAAAGAAAAGAAATGTAAAGAAACGAAACCGATGCTGATGGAAAGAGAACAAACGGATTAAATAAACTGGTGCTAAACGGGTAAAAACACTACAGAGAATTTGGTAAGAAAGAATATCAAACCTTCAATAATGGTGTATGACGCTTCTTCACCTGCAGATAAATAAAATAAATACATGAGTGCCAAAGATTGGCTCTTATAAACAACAATCAGAACTACTAATGTTCCATAACTGCAACAAAATATAGAAATAAAATGCTCCCAATAAGCATCATCATGAGG
>JAYMSP010003094.1:0-21123 GCA_036897095.1 Plantago elongata
GTTTTACATCCCGATTCGCATGGTGAGGCTTATGTGGCCTATGTTTGAGCGTCTTGGCTCAAACCAGTACAAAAACCATGTCGCTCCCATGAAAGCTAAGTGACACACTAAGCCGCTCACTTGAGTCCTGAAGAGTGGAACTGCTAGACCACGTACTGGGATAATGTCCACGTACAAGATCAAGCTTACAAGAACCAGCAGAACAGGCTCAGCGAGCCACGTGATGGTAAGGGGATTGCCAGGCACCATTATGGGTCACGAGCTCCTATCACAGATGTTGTGATGTCGGTAAGTTTATTTATGACTAATTACATTATTTTTTTCCATATTTAAGCGTCTATTTCAAATATTTGTTTGCATTTACGTTAGTCACACTCGATTTACTAATCATTATGCATTTTGAATATTATTCAGCAACTAGCTAACCAACCAGTTACACTCCTTCAGCAATTGAGAAAGGGGAAGTCGAAGAATGGCATTTGGGTGGACCAGAGAGCAGAGCAGATTGCGGTACAAACCTTTCTTAATTTATAGTTTCTGAGTTTTTTTTATTTACTTGATTAATTCTAAGAATTTGATAAGTTGAACTTACACACACACACACACACACACACACGCACACACTTGATTAATATTGTAGACTGGGGTGGAGAAGAGGATCGCAGAGAGGATGGGAGACCGATCAAGAGTTGACTGTTGAAGAGCAAGACAAAATCTTATTAGAGGTCAACCCACCAGACGAGAGGAATCGAGTTTATGGTGTGGGTAGTCGAGGAGTAGATGTTGCGGCCAGCTATTCCATTGGTTAGTCCTCCGCATCACGATCTACTGGTCGTCATTACACACAGGTCGAGGTCGATAACATTGTGACTACTCTCCAAAATGAGATTGATACTTTGAAGAGTACAGTTGCATCTCACCAGGCCCGTGTCGATCGTGAGATCGCAGAGATGAGGCGGATGATGTCCCTCATGAACCAATGACGTAATTCTAATGATGCTCCTCCTTCTTCTTCTTAGTTCTAGCTTTTATTATCCGAATACTACTGTTAATCAATAATTCAACTCCATAATATTAGGATACTTGTGTACGAATATTTTTACTAACGGTTTCTAATTAATTTATGAAATTTTTGTGCAATCCAACATTATTTTCTTGAAATTTACGATAATTTAATTATATTGAGTGACAATCAGGTTAAATAAAATCGAATTAGGCATTCATAAAATAAAAAAATTTAAAAATCTGGCCATTTTAGCGACGAATAAAAGTTATCCGTCGCTAAATTCCAAATCAGAACTAGCGACATATAGAATTATCCGTTGCTAGAAATTGCGACGGATAATTTTGTCCGTCGCTATATCTAGGGACATATAATTCTATCCGTCGCTAGACTTTAGGCCGAATAAAATTATCCGTGCCTATTTTTAGCGACGGATAAAATCATCCGTCGTTAGGTTTTTAACAACGCCCCTTGTTAGCGACGAATCACTAGGGTTCTAGCGACGGATAATGGCGTCGCTAGAACCCCATATTTTTGTAGTAGAGAGTAATTGTAGAGTGAATGGATGAATATATGGAGGAAGGGATGTGTATGTTTGGTGAGATTGATATAAATGTGTGGATGTGTGTATTTGGTCCCCCATTATTGAACTGTGCTTGTCCTTTGTGTGTGTAAAGTTTTAGCTTTTGTTGACTTATTCTTTTTTTTGTGTGATGGGTAGTGTATAGTTGTATTATTGTATTATAGTGATAGAGCTAGCTTTGTTTAGTTGTTTAAGTGTGGAATAGTGTGCATTATTGAGATAGATTAATTTGATAATATGTTTACTATGTACTTAAGTCTTAATTAAGCATTTTTGTCTCCATTTCTCATTGCAGTTGATACAAGTGAATATGAATTTGACTTGTCATTGTGGTTTGGTGGGATTTTTAAGCATAGTTCAGTGGGTGAATATATTGAAGGCTCCTTTGTGTTGATACCTAAAATGGGAGGGACTCATGCTAGGGAAGAAGTTATGGCTGAAATATGTTCTAACTTAGGAATATCTAAGATTAAGGGCTTCTATGAACTATTTGAGGGAGGTTTTATGCTATTGAGTACACTTAAGCACTGGTTTACCACATGGGTACACGGAGTGAAGAAAGGTTCACTGGATTTATTTGTAGATTGCTATGTTTACCCAGATTGGGTTGATGTATCTATGGATGTTGATATAACACAAGACCCAATGTCTCAAGTGTGTAACACACAAGAGAATATAATTGAATCTGTTGGTGAAAGTAAGAAGGGAAATTGCAAGACTGTGAAAGGGAAAGACAAATCAACTGTAAAGGGATAAGATAAAGCAATTGTGAAAGGGAAAAATAAATCAACTGTCAAAGGGATGAGTGAAGTGGAACTTAAAGATAAGGAATAATTACATACACCTCCTGCAGGATGCCTATGTTGCAGATGAGTCCACTCAGATCAACAATTACATCCAGGTCCATAAATCCATTTTTTCGTTGACCAGCTTAATTCACTATTCATTTGTATGGCAATCCAAACATGGCCTTAGCCAATTCACCATTCACTCCTACACCATCTTCTTCGTCTCACTTTTTCCACCACCACGCTTACCGCCTTCCACCACCATCGCCGCCAGCCACCTCCGCCGCCCTATCACACCACGAATCCACCCTCGTCATCGCTGCCTCTCCCCCCCCCTCCCCCCTTCTGCCGCCCAAATATCGGAGCAAATTCGTGGTGCCCAGCTAAAAAGAAGAGTGTTGCCAAGATCACGGTGGAGTGTTGCAAATTCGTGTTGCCCCCATCGAAACTGAAGACTAGATATCCTAGCAGTCCATTTTCATCGTCTTCTTCGTGTTGCCCCAGCTCTCATCTTCGTCTTCTGATCGAAGAAACTGTGGCCTGAGATCTCGTCTTCTTCTTTGTGTTGCATGAGATCCGGTGGATCTGAGAGGAGTAGGTGGTGGTGGTGGTGAGGCAGTGATGGTGGTGAGGCAGTGGTGGCCCGAGATCTCGTCTTCTTCTTTGTGTTGCATGAGATCCGGTGGATCTGAGAGGAGCAGGTGGTGGTGGTGGTGAGGTAGTGGTGGCCCGAGATCTCGTCTTCTTCTTTGTGTTGCATGAGATGCGGTGGATCTGAGAGGAGTAGGTGATGGTGGTGAGGCAGTGGTGGCCCGAGATCTCATCTTCTTCTTTGTGTTGGATGAGATCCGGTGGATCTGAGAGGAGCAGGTGGTGGTGGTGGTGAGAAGATAAACTTAAGGCTGTTTGGCCAAATGCAAAAGCTGAAATTCAAACAGGGACAGAAATGACTTATCCGGACTTAAGTTCGTTGAAAGTCAAATTCATGGACCTGGATATAATTGATTTTTATTGACTAGGACTTCCATGTAATCGTTGATCTGGGTGGTAGCCACTGCAACTTTTGAATCTAACGGGGGGTGTAGATGTAATTTGCCCTAAAGATAAAGAAAGTGCAGTGAATGATGAAGAGGAACCAAGTGCAGGGAAAGATCAAGAGGGAGCAAGTGCAGTGAAAAATTTAGATGAACCAAATGAGGATAAAAGTGATGATGGTGGGGGTGAAGCAAATGTTGACGAGTTCTATGATCCAACTTATGATTTTAAAGAGGACATGTTCAAGAAAAAAGAAGTTCAAATTGATGATGGTGGTGAAAGTGATGTAGACAGTGATGAGGAGTATGAAAGGAAAAGAAGGATCAAAAGGCAAAAAAACAAGTTGAAAGTAGTGAGGATGAAGAAGTTGTTGATGAACAAGAAGAAGAGTCAATGGCAGAAGATGAAAGTGACAATGATATTGACTACACTGGAGAGGAAATTTTGAACATTGAGACAGTAGATTGGACTAGTGGTTCTTCTGATGATAGTGAAGCTGAATGTCTAGTGGATTCAAGTAAGGAAATCAAGAAAAGTCATAAGCAGCTGCTTAAAGAATTCATTGACAAGCATATTAACAAGAAGAGAGGGAGGCCAATTAAGCAACAGTTTTTCAAGAGAATGATGTATTTACTGGTGAGTTTGGTTTAGGAACAATCTTCACTAGCAAGGAGATGTTCAGAAATGCAGTCCACTCTCTTGCTTTAAGGTTGAAGAAACCTTTGGTGATCAACCCCAATGATCTGCGTAGAATGCATGTTAAATGCAATGGCTCCAAGAAATGTAAGTTCAGGATCAATGTTGTTAGTACTTATGGTGAGGGAATGTGTTTTAGGGTTCATAGATACACGCCTAAACACAACTGCAAAGAAGATCTTCCAATTACTAATATTAAGTCAACATGGTTGGCTAAGAGATAGTTGACTAAGTTTCTCATTGATCCTAGGCAGAGCCTAAAACCATAAGAAGGGAGGTAAGATTGACCTTGAGGATTACTATATCAAGGCAACAGGTTCATATAGCTAGACACATGGCATTGAAGATATTGTATGGGACTTTGGAAGAGCAATATGCGCAGTTGTATAATTACATAGCTCAGGTTTTGGATAAGAATCCAGGCAGTTGCATCTTTGTAGTACCTAATCAAGAAACTGAAATGTTTGAGAAAATGTATGTGAGACTAGCTGCATGTAAGGAGGGATTTAAGCATTGTAGGGCACTTATAGGGTTAGATGGCTGCCATCTAAAGGGCATGTATAGGGGTGTATTACTAACTGCAATAGGTATTGATCCAAATAATAACATTTTTCCAATTGCATGGGCAGTTGTAATGCAAGAAGGTTTTGATACATGGGATTGGTTTATATCCACCATTGAGACTGACCTAGAGCTACAAGATCACCCTAATTGGACCTTTATTAGTGACAAACAAAAGGGGTTGATCAAGGCTATGTCTAAGAACTTTGCTGGAGTAGATCACAGATTTTGTGTGAGGCATCTAAATGGAAACATGAAGTCAGTTGGACACACTGGTAATGCATTTATTTACACATTTATTTGCAACTCTTATGCTTGCTTACTTACTCAAACATCTTCTTTATATTCCAATGTCATAGGTACTCCATTGAAAGAGGCCTTATGGAACATGGCCACAACTAAAACACTTAGGCAGTATGATGATAAAAGGGAAGTATTATGCAAGCTTGATAGCAAGGCAGGAGAGTGGCTAAGGCAGAGGGACCCAAAGCAATGGAGCAGGGCATTTTTTGATACAAAGGCAAAGTGTGACATACTATTGAACAACATTTGTGAATGATTCAATAGTGTCATTCTGGAAGGGAGACAACTAGGCATAGTTGCTATGTTTGACTGGATTTTTGAGTATGTCATGAAAAGATTTCAGGTGAATAGAGATTTATGTGCTCAAAGATGGAAAGGTAAACATTTTTGTTCATTCAAGTTTTGTTCATATATATGCAGTTATGTACTTTGCACATTTTTACAATTTGATTTAATTCTTATAACAATTTCAGGTAGACTTTGCCCCAAAATATATGTTATATTGAATGACAACTTGTCAATGAATACTGATTGTATTCCATTTGCATCTACTAAGTGGTTATGGTTGGTTGAGGGTAGCAAAGGGTATAAGTAGAGTGTCAATTTGAAGGAGAAAACATGTGGTTGTAGGAAATGGGATCTCACATGAATCCCTTGTAAGCATGCTTGTTCTGCAATTGCTGAATATAATTGGGATGTAGAGGACTTTGTTGATGAAGCTTATCACGTTAAGACTTATAAGGCTTGCAATGAGGTGAGAATTAAGGGTATACTTTTATATTACTTGTCAGCATACTTGTAATGCATTTACTAATATTTGTTCATGTTTGTTTATGTTTTTTTAGCCTGCTGTTGTGCCCATAAATGGCAGGCAGGAGTGGTGTCAACTAGGTGTTCCCATTCTACCTCCATTTGTTGCTAAGCCTAGAGGAAGACCAAGAAAGGCTAGAAGAAGAGAGCCTAATGAGCCTGTTAAACAAAGGAAAAGGAAAGCACCTCCAAGAGGTGGTGGGACACCTGCAATATCCAAGACTAGTAAATATGCAATGAAGAAGCAACAAGAAACTGTGAAGTGCTCCTACTGCCAAGAAAAAGGACACAATGGAGCTCATGGATGATTTAGAATTGGAAGATATTTCCAACAAGTCTAATGTTCAACAGGAGGAGATTACTGAAACTTCAAGTGGTCAAGGTACCACAAAGGTAAGTAGATGGCTATTCACCCAACTAGTTATATGTTTTTTTTTTCATTTGTTGGATGTTTATGTAGTTTTGTTGATGACTTGGGCTTCAAGCATTATAGTAGATGTATTGGAAAATTGATTTGGTGGTATGTTGATTTCTTGTCTATTTTATGTAGTTTTGTTGATGATGGGGCTTCAAGCATTGTAGTAGCTGTATATGTTTTGTTGGTAAACTGATTTATTGAATTCTTGATTGTTCATGTATGTTTGTAGGCTACTCAATCATCTGCCATTTTGAATGATATTCACAAGTTGAAGAAAAAGTCTAAGAATGCTAGGGCACTGCATTTGAAGCTATACAGAAAGGTGGACTTAACATGGCTACTTACTCCAAGACATTGAATGTTGATGGAAACACAATGCACATACAAAATCCTGGACAAAATGTAGTCACCAAAGAGCAATTGTTGAAGATCAGGCAAGAAAAAGTGGATAACGCAAAGCAAAATAAAATGTTGAAAGTGAAGCAAGAAAAAGTGGGAAACTGATTCTAGTGCCTTTTTTTGGGGCTATTACTGTAGTTAATTTGCACTCAATGTAACACCTTATTTTGGCACTTTAGTTGATTGGAAGCTTGTCAGTTCTTTTTGCATTGATATTATGTAAGACTCAAGTATTTCCCAGCTTCTTGTTATCATTTGACACTGATCTTAAGACTTAAGCATTCTCCAATTTAATCTTATGGAATCTTTGTCATTTCCAGTTTCATTCATACGTGATGTTGTGCTATAATTTCCAGATTCTTGGTATCATTTACAGCTTATTTTTGCCAAGCTCAAATCAAACTGTCAAATTGCTTTAGAAGCCATCATATTCATATTCAATCTCCAAGTCAAACTGAGCAAAATACATACCACTAGATCAATGATCCATACATCCAAAAGAAAATACATACTACTAGATTATTAATCCATACAAAAGCAGGCACAATACACTGATTCTTTCACTAAAACCCATAACTACTACATTAACATGATAATAATTAAGCAAATGATGCAAACACAACAAATGCACACAGCCTTCCTAAGTTTCTTCATCTTCTTAGCATCAATCTCCTTGTCAATCTCAAATAGTGACGCCTTCTTCTTCAATTCTTTCTTCTCATAAGCCATACATTTCATTTCATGATCAACTTTAACAACCATGTCTTCTGCAACAGTAGCACGAAGCACCAGATGACTAAGTACACCAAACAATCTCCTGGCTCATAACGCCAAAGAAAAAACTTAATTTCTTCCGAAGAACGCTAGGAGTTCCCGTTCGAAGCTATACTAAACTATTTAGTGAGTATGGTTATGGAGAATTGAAGCATGAAGAAAGATGTCGCGATAGCCAAGCAAAGAGGAGAAAAACGTGTACAAGAAAAAACCAGAAGAACGTTGTGTTGTCTGATATCTAATTATGTACTTATATACTCATCAGTATCATAATACATTTAGGACTTTAAGCCCATTTGGTTTAACTCGAGTCCATCAAGCAGCTGGTCACAGGTTATATTTGGACCTCATTCTAAATTTATCTAAATAAACTTTCTTGCTCTAATTAATTAAATCCCATTTCATCTAATTAATCTATTTTCTAATATAAATTAAATCTAATTTAATTCATTTACTTTCTAAAAGTATAACATTTAACTAAGTCCGATAATCTAATTTAACTTTCTATCAAATAGATCAATTCTCAATAATGGTAAATTAAATATTCATTAATTCAATTAATATTTAATTCACTCTAATACTCGAGTGGTAGAATAATCACCATGTTGTGTGAGTAATAGGGCCTTATATAACTAAGCACTAATATAATTAATGTTTTGGTAAAATCCTAGACAATTTATCCAACACTCTTAATGCATAAGGAACGTTTGAAAGGATTGCAAATCACATATAATGTAGATCTCATGATGATGCGGTCCCTTCATTCGTGAACACTCGATTAAGTCTAGAATTTGAATTTGTGTTTGGTCCAATAACTTAATCACTTTATCTCATTCTACTAATTGATCCAATAATATTTGAACACCATTCCAAATATATCTTGCGTTGGCCAACGACTTTGATCAAACTAGTTATGAGAAGTTAAGTGTTCTCTACAAGTTTATTTCGAGTAATGAATCCTATCTTGGTTCGACTACTACTAACATGTGTTTTCTGATGTGCCCAACACATGTGTCGTATCTACCCCTACAAGGAGTGCAATCATTGGTCAGGGTCAAAGCACACGAGTCCACACATGTAGTAAGTATCAACCTCAAGTCAAAGGACTATTACACCACCTTACAAACCGTTACTTTCGTAGACACGTAAATAGATTACATCAAACGGTTTCTCGGCTAGATATACCAACACTCTCTAAAGTGTCCATGTGTCCATCACGATTATCAAGTAATTCGTAGTCGTGATAACTACTACACCCTCAAAGGATATGATGTAGACCACATGCCAATCTCCAATGCATCATCGATATCTAATTCTCGATGATCATTGATTGGGGCTATTTTAGAGTTATGTCATGTCACTTAAGATCTCACATTCTTAGTAATAACATAATTCTCATGGTAACACATATGTAAATAATTACATACAAACAGATAATAATATTTACGTATTGTAATGCCTATATATAGATGAACAATAATCATAAATAAATGTTGACCCTAATAATTGATGTGATGATAACAAATAAGTTAAATTACTTCCTAACGTTGAAGTTGAGAGAAAATATAGGACATAATATATCTGGAAGCCAACGTTCTGCAAAGAGATAAGGAGGAAATTTTGAAAGAGTTTCAATTCACATAAACTCCTAAAAAGTCTCAACATGAATCTGGAAAAAGTTAAGGAGGAAATTTTGGAAGAGTTTCAATTCAAATAAACTCCTAAAAAGTCTCAACATGAATCTGGAAAAAGTCTAAATAAGTACGACATTCTTCCAGCAAATCAGAACATATAACGTTGCTTCAAACGTTCATATTCCTCTACATTATAAAAAGAGTTCAAGGCTTGAGAAGGATGAAGCAAGACAACAGTGCATACAACGAGTTCTATCAATATGTAGTTGTCTTCAAATCTCTCTATTGATATTATTGAGTTAATGTTTAGAAAAGAGAGAGTTATGTGAGCTTCATATGCAATTCAATCATTGTATTGTGGGTTTCTAAGATTTTATTAGTGTGTGGTTAAACGAGTTGGGATTGATTCTTAGCACGAGTCACTTGATCTAGGTGGAAATAGCTTAGACGAAGCAAGGAGGAAGGACAATGTTGTTGTCTTTGAGTGCTTACGGTTGTAAGTGGTCTATCAAAGATCTTAGTGGAATACTCAAGAGTAAACGCTTGGGGAGTGGACGTAGGCACTTTTGTGACCGAACCACTATAACTATGGTTTTCGTTCTTTACTGCACTGCGTCATTATTGCATCTTTACTGCATTTAAAGTTTGCATAAATCGAAATCTGTTTTCTGTTGTCGCGTCGGAACTTTGAGCGGAACGTTAAACGACACTTTGCATCTTTCGGTTGATTTTTCAGTACATATTTCAAAACAAAGTCAAAAAATATTTTCAAAGAAAATTTCATATTACAATAAATATGTATATTTGCCCTCAATCAATTGTCTCTAGGACATATATACTTTCGTTACCAAGCACTACAACCATTTAGGTATAGCTAGGAATAGCAATATAGCAATATAACTTCCTTGTCGAATAATACGATTGATTCTATTGTCTTGAACTTGATCAGTCCCACCACAATTATTTTCAATCACTTATTTTTGAAGGGAATTGACCGGAGTAGTTAATAGTGGTATTTACATGTTCTTTCTTTAATGTAACATCCCATACTTGTAGCATCAGATCGATTAACTTCTTTTCTTTTTGTTCGTTTATATACTTGAAGTTATTTACTTATAGCAAGCTTCACTTAATTAACAATGGGAGCATATGCAACCCTGTCGCATCGTCCTGGAGTGATAATAGATTAGAGGGTTATTTATGTTTAGAACTCTATTATATCCCCTTTAAAAAAAATTCCTTTTTTTCAAAATTTATGGATTCTCCCCTAAATCCCTGCCCATTTGACTTATCTGAAAAAGTCAATTTCGATTAAAAATAATAATTTTTAAGTTTTTTGAAACTTTATTAATTTTAAGAGTTTAAAAAAAATAAAAAATAAAATTATTTATTTTTCGATTTTTCCGAGCGACACTTCAACTTTGCAATTTTAAAATGCCCGAAATACCCTCAGGGGGTACAACTGTAGTGTTTACTTTGCAATTTTTTTAAATGATTGAAATACCCTGTTAATTTTTTTGGGAATTTATTAAATGTTTATAATTTACCTAAAAATATTTATAAACATTTCATCAATTGCTCTGGTACTGATTGTGTCAAGTAAAATGTTTATAAGTTAATTTAAGGTAGTTTACCGATATTTTAGTTCATTATATCTTATGGTAATTGACCATATGTTTTGGTTTGCTTTGTGTACCATAGTTTCGTGTGAGAGTCAACAATTAGTATAAAAAATATCTTAGTTTTGCTTGGTTGAAACTTGAAGGAATAATGGAGTATGGATCACAAACTATTGATTTTATAATATTTTATTGACTCTTTATTCTTGCTTTGTACAGTCTAAAACTTAGAGCTACAAAAAGACTAGTGCCAATTAACTTTCTGTTTATGAAGTCTTGAATATGCTACTGACTAAAAATTGTAAGCTGAGCTTTCTCTTTATGAAGTTTTCGTGGTATTTTGGTATTATACTGAAGACATAATGTTTATAGTTAAAAATAGCAGGAAAATACAAAATAAATTCCCCCTAAAATATTAATAATTGAAACCACTGGGAATATTTCGGTCATTTCAAAAAGTTGTAAAGCAAACATCGTTGTTTGCCATGATTCTTGAGCACTTTGGCATGTTTTTGCCATGTTAATAATTGTGTTTATCCCATAAAACTAAAATGAGATGACCATGTCACTGCCTATGGAATAGTTCACGATCAGGCTTTCTCTTGATCAGCTTTCCTTACCTGGCTATGGCAAGTCTATAATGCCACAATATCCTGGTAGCCATGAAGCCAAATTAGGCTTGGCATCCCAATTGTTGTGGCTCAAACATGAGGAAATAAATTTCGGCATATGACATACTCTTTTTTTGTTGCATAATGAATATGATTCTTTTGCAATCTGACATGATTTTTTTTTGTTATATAGTATTTTTTGGTAACCTGTCTATTTTTCTTTTTTAGTTTCCAACCATCGATGTTTTTTCCAAACTCTCAACCTTACAAATAGCAAAGTACATACAACTACCATACTCAAGCTAGAAACTAAAGAGATCAAAACATTGAAGGTAAAATCCACATCACATAACAACAACTAGTTAATGACCCGTCGAGTATCGACAGAACATGAAGAGAAAGCTTAAAATAAAAAATGAATAAATTACTAATAGTATGTTAAAGTTGATAAATACATTAAAACTAAAATGTGAGAAATAACATAATGTAATTGCTTGAAGCCTTTGTAGTTCGTTATTGAAACCTGTAAAATTTTAGAAATTTGTAATCAGTGTGATTAAATGCTAACATATAAAAAAACGTAGTCATCACTATAATAACTTGGTAATGTTAATACACATAAGAGATGGAATTACCTCAAAATTACCGAACACCTCTTTTGATCATGCTCCCTGTCGTGTTCCTTGTCATATGTAGTATTTCCTTCTTCGTTGCAAATTAATACTTTCAATCCCTTCATGAGTATACGGGTGGGGGTACATGCCGATGTGCGTGAGAGATTGTCTCTGCCTCTAGGGTGTGTGAAAACCAACCTGCCCGACCCCCCACGCCTCCGCCTTGTGCCCGCATCCGCCAGCTATTTTTTTTTTTTAAAGTGTGCTAATTTTTCTTTAGCCCGCCATTGGTTTGTGGGTGGTGGGTTGAATGGGCGCAACCCGCATACGCCCGCCTTATATATATATGTGTGTGTGTGTGTGTGTTTGTGTGTGTGTGTGTTTGTGTGTGTGTGTGTGTGCATTTTGTGATTTGAAGTCTAAGGCGAACCCACCCTACTATAGAAGTTGCATCTTGACTTGTGAGTATAGTCTAGGTAAGCATATAGCTCCTCTTTAAGCATTTTTTCATCTGCCACTCACCATCCGTTTTCTTTGTTTATACCATGTATTCGTGAAAATATTTAAAATGAAGTAAAGAAGGCTAATTACTCTAAAAGAATCACTAACACATTGTCAAAACATACCCTCCATGTTGTCGATTATTCTTTTGCTTGTGCATCTTTTTATTTTTATTTTATTTTTTTGGAGAATATCAATACTACAATTATTGGAGTATTACATCAAATTACTCATTCTACCTATCAACCATTATAGAGGAGTCTACTACGACTATTAACCAATCATTACAAAGGAATTAACTATCACAACTACAATAAAATAGAACACAATCCGTACTTGACAATACTCGAACCCATAACCTAGAGGTTGTGGCACTCAACCTAACCAAATGAGCTAGACCTCATTGACTTGTACATGTTCTTCTACAGAACAAAATTTGCAAGTTTTTACTACATCCAATTTTATCTATGTACCCCACCACCCGTCCACCATTTTTATTACCCGAACCGCTGCGGATCGGAAAAATATTCTACCCGTCTCGGTTTATAATTATAATCACCTACGATCACAGGACAATTAGATTTTCATTAGTACACACTCGTGCTCACCCTGACTCTTATTTATGGTCATAGCAAAACATACAAAAATATAAAAATGTGTCCCCTATCCAAATTGATATGGAATTTTGTCTCATAAGGTGGGCTCATCATCATTCTCGAAATGAAAACTTTATGTCTTGCATTCATTCCATTTGTCATCATTGCCGCGATGATGTGCTTTCCAAGATTAGTAACTATCAGTCTTGTGCCATTGCACAACTTGGAATCCTGGCCAATATTCCTCAGAAGCATGATCATACACCTAGTTCAACGCAATTGATGGTGTTGAGAAATTCTACTGTGATGGATCGACTAAGTGCTCCAATACTGAAGGATATTTACTATCGATTATGGTTAAAATAGGATGACTTACTTCTTGAATAAGTCAATCTTCGGAAATCTTGATATCAACCTCATAGGCATTTGGGTCACCGACTTGCAGTATACACTTCAACAAATTATTTTGTCTTCTGAATCTTGGAATATGACGAACATGACGGTGTAGGAAAAAATTGGATGTTAAAAATATATTCATCATGAATTTAGTATACATGAAATATAAATACTACATCAAATACCTGCAATCTTATATGCCAGCTAAAGCACCTCACATGCATCACATATCCTGGATGCATATATAACGAATTCAGGATATCATACCTACAACATCTTCCTGGATTAACGAACAAAATATGTCGAAAACCACGAAGACAATCACCACCCAACCATATGGCTTATCTGGGAGTCCAACTACATCTATCAAACTCTTAATAAGTGATTCAAGATAATGTTGGTTTTTCATGGGAGTCTTGTCCCATATAATAAATCTAGTCTCCTTGGGCAGACTCATGGCCTCTGGATCATGTTTGAGCCTGAATTTGCAATGATATCTCGAATCTCAAATGCATTGTCTTGTCCCTAAAAATAATTAGTGATGCAATCGGGGAGGATGCAATTAGAAGAATGATATATCCTCTTTCTCTCAACAAAGCACAAAATTCTCTATATGAAGGTCTTTCTCGTAACTCTATAACCCTATAGGAAAATACTCTGTCATTTCATCCATCAACGATAGACATAATCTAATCATATATGGCATGTGGCTCCTCGATCAAGATTAGATACAAACCATCGTGATGCAACTCTATCACAAAACATCTCATCAGCAATGAGCGAATTTGTAGCATTTTACATAACGACATTTTTGTCATCGGCATACCATACAAATGAACTTAGACTACTGCAATTTTTCATTAGCACCTCGACTTCTATACCTCCATAAGAGGTTAAGAGAAATGTTTACAATTTTTTCTTCTGTAAGCTTCGTCATGGAGAGTGCACGGATTTAACATGAAGAATTTCATATATACGAGAATTAAGATGATAGTTCTCTGATGTAAGAAAGTCGTTCATTATTTACAATTATTATACTTGAATTGTAAGAGAATTCCTTCGTTAATTGTACAGAAAATCGTTTGATAATCATAGGCACGCCTCTTTCAAACGGCTAATATACTCTCCATCATTGAATATGAGACCCATAGCCCCCACATGCATCTTTGTGACATTGGTACACAACAACGTTTACAGTTCTATCATTGTTGAAATATGTGGCACCCTTAACATGAGTATCATATTGTACATGTCCCCAGTTGCCACTCGAGTATTATATATTCTACCGATATCATGTTGCTTTGTTCTCATACGGAACTATATTTTATTATTGTTCTTCCAACAATAATAGCGAGGAATTTTGGCATATATCAGCTTTCGAGCTCGAGGATCTACTTTGTTCAGCTCATACGAATAAAGGAATTTAGAATTGTGATTGTTTAACATTGGCTTTGTTGAATACGTCATGTAATCACCATCCTTGAAAGGAGCAAACTATCCATTCTCCAAATGGAATGACAATCGCTCAACATAAGGAAACCTGTAATACAACATGAATTTTAATATCCTCCATATAGCTTAGAATACAGACACATAACGACAATACATATGCCTCATGATAACATCTCTGTATATTCTATCAATGAAATTAACCCCCAGTTCTATCACTCACTTTAGATATTCATCTGAAAATATACTTTATTGACAGATACATGTGATGTGCGTTTGCAGAGCCTCCTAGATGCCCACTTTGCAGATTATCACCTGTTGTTTGAACAATTATAAATGATTCAAAATTTGAACTGAGTTTAAAATTTGTTTACAAACACACCCAAAAGTCAATGTCGGAGGTGATGTATGATCGCACCTTGGCCAGAGGCACATGCCTTCTGCTGACATAGACTGCCATGTCATTAATTTATTCCAGACTAATTAATTAATTTTGACTGAGTTTAAAATAGCTCCTATTGAGGATGTAAAACAACCCCATACAGAGTTACTGTTACAACTCAAAAAGCTCTGATTGGGGTTGTTTTACCGCCCCAAAACGGATCTATAATTGAGCTCTCGTCGGAGCATATTAGTGCTCCGCTTTGGGTTTGGGGTTGTTTTACATTTACAACCCCAATCGGAGCTGCAAAGTGTTTGATGTACAACTCTGATTGGGACGGCGGTTGTAAATGAGCTCCGGCAAGATACCTTATCTCGAGTACACCAATTTAACATCATATATTTTTTCAAACATCACATCATGTTTAACTTCAAGCACAAATCTAATTCATAGTTGTATTATATATATACTTTTTTTCAATAAGCTAATTATATTATAATGGCTCAACACTAAATTACCACTAATCTTGTACCTTGACCACTTTATAACTCCTTGCATTAATCACCTTAACTTTGTACTCCTGCACAAAACCCCAACTATATATTTACCACGATATCAATTTATGACTCCGAATATAAGAAAATATGCATTTCATAACATATGTTGTATCTAGTTTAACTTGCGATGTTTGTTATAAAATATATAATATTGAATTTGGTCTCTCTGATATACGATCTATCGCAAAAGTTACTTGAAATATTTCATTTTATATAATTTGACAAATTTATATTATATGTATGTTTATGAATAAAATCATTTGTTTAATTAATAATTGTATTCAAGTTTCATCCATGAATTCTTTTTTTCATGTCGAATTCAAATATATGTTCAATTAAATTTTTATGATTAAATATGAGATTTAATAAAAATTATATATGTAGACAAAAAAATACATTATAAATATATATTAATTAAAATGTAATTAATTCTATAAAATTTCACATATGATAAAATGAATCTGGTGAGGTCCGGACTCTTAGAGTCTCTAGACTATTGTGCTTTACTTTTTTTTTTAAACTTTAACCATAAATTATGATCAAATCATATTACCAAGAAAATATAATAGATTTATGTTATAAAAATTAATTAAGTATATTTTCCTAATATAACTTTGTCCAACTTTGTTTTATATATATATTTTGTGTGTAATTTGAGAGTATTGTACGGTCAAAGTTTGAATACAATCATCCCTACATATAGATTCTATATATAGATTCTATAAAGATAAAAGGTAGTATATTAGATTCTTGATTAATTTAATTAACTCAGCTTATAACATTTGCAGCGTCAAATTTCGTATTTATGTATAGAAAGGTTTTATGGCCTTTGTGTACTTTGTAGCTTCTATCGTAAAAAAATTAACCCAATTTTTAACTTATTAGCAATTATCCTTCACTTTTTACCTAAATCTTCTATTGCTTTACTTTTATCAATTAAACTAACCACCTTAAAAACAATCAAACAAAATAATCCTTGAATACTGAAATACATCATTTTTTCTCTTACATATATACTTTCTTTGTTAGACTTTAATCACTATTTAAACAGTTTACAATTTTAAATTTATTGTAAACATCACTTGGCACAATTTACACTTAACTCGGTTGTTATTTGTCAACAAAAACTTCTTATTAACTCTACTAACCAATCAATAATTTATTTTATTTTTTATTAGATCCCCAATTTTTTTAAAAATTTAAGTATATATGGCTTTTAAATTGCATTGTCATTATATCACAAAAAGTGGGTTCACAATTGTTGATAACTCCTTACAATTTTCATTTCCTCACCAGCTATCGTTAGTAAGAAAATGCAATTTGCATGGTGGCTTAAATTATGAAAAATTAAAAATAAAAAAATTATAAAACTTGAAACTAATAAGTGCCATGATGAATTATGGACACCTCTGTGACATTGTGTTTATTTGGTTAGTTATAATTCAAAATTTGACTTCCTTAAATGTATTCCTACTAAATATATAGTATGTATTGAATAAGATCATTTAATATAATTTTAATATTTTCAGTTTGATACATAGAATTAAAATGGATAAAATAAGTACGGAAAAAACTTATAAACATGTATGAATAAAATGTAAGAATAATTGTTACATATAGAAATTGATCCCTAAGCTTGAGTAAGTGAAGATAGCACAATCATTAATATTTATTTTATTGGTCATTCAAAACATTTCGTTTTGTCAACATTAATAAATTTCGACCAATCAGAATGTTTGAATCTGTCACGTTAGCATGTGACATTAATTCACCACAAGGTTTGAAAATGTCTTCTCATAATAATATAGATGAAAAAAGCCATCGGAATAAGATAGAGTTATAAACTCAAAAACACATTTTTGAACTCCACTTAATTCTCTCTCAGAATTATTCACAGGTCAAGCTTGTGCATTGCACTCGTACCTTGTCCATCCATCGTGATCTCTACTAAACTCTATCTCAATTACATCTCTTTAACAAATTTAAATCTTTTAACCTCTTTGCTAGCACTTTATTCTTGCAGTCCTGGGTGTTATGCAATTACAAGCTCTAATTGATTAATTTGGTATAAATTGTTGATAAAAATAACACATGCTTACTTATAAGATTTAGTCTGAGAAAGGAGAGTGGTTAGTTGAGGGATTACATCACTCTCAAATATCACTATATAATATTATGTTATTTTCTTATTGTACACTTTCAGTTATCTGTTTACTTGATGAGTATGTATTACCATATTGCTCTCCGACACTTGTATTTATCACTCAAATTCTTCCATGCTCTATTATTAAATACCATATATATGTAAAAATATATGAAAAAACTGTAAATCGACAAAAATTTAGAAAAACTATTATTCATGTAGTCGGATTTTGTCGTTATCTGGACTAATAAAACAATCACTAAATTTTGTTTGAACATATTGTTATATGCTATAAATTTCACATTAACAAATCCAAATGTCGTCGAAAAGTATTATCATAGTTCCATCACTCATACCCAATTTCACATAAGCGCAAACATACCCAAAAATTGGATTACATGTAAAACAAACAAACACATAATGTAAATTGAACGGTTTTCAAATTGCGTCTTTTTATTATTATCTAATATACAAAAATACAATTCTAATTAAGATAACTCAACTAAATACTGAATCAAACAACTAGTTGTAAAATTGTCCAAGTTCTCAACAAAATCATTTTGTAGCAATTTTGAAATTAGGCGCTTATTATAAAAATTAAAATTATCATATAATATGGGTAAAATGCATGGATGTATTTTATGTTATTCGAAATATGTGCATCTTATGTTCTTGAAATTGCACGAATGTACCTTATGTTCTTCGAAATTATGCTCAATTGCTCCAATAGTGGTGTGTGTAATATACTTTCCATGTATACAATTAGGTTTACTTTTTTTGTATATATTTTTTAAATTTACTAATTATATGATCAATAAATTTACTTTTCTAAATAAAAGTTAAATATTAATAACAAATATTTTGGTTGTTTTAAATAACATTGTTGATGTTACGAAATATAATATAATATATATATATATATATATATATATATATATATATATATAACAAGAGAGGAGAAAGAGTATTTCATTAATCTTCTCAACAAGTGATACAAGTGTATACAAGAGCCACTACTTATATAGGCTACTAGAAGGAAAGTTATTCTTACAATAAAACATACAAGTAGTGGATTGATCAATTGCTCTTGTAACTTAAAAGAGAAAAGAATACAATTAGTGGCCTTTGACCCTAATAAATAAGGGATAGTAGTGGGGTAGTGGAGGAGATAATGGACATTCGTTGTCATATTATTTCATAACACTGCCCCTTGAATATCCATTGACTTGAGAGCGTACCTCGTTAAAATCATACTAGCAAAATCCAAGTGGGAAAAAATCTAGTGAAGGAAAAATAATACCCCATTCTTATTAACTGAAAATACGTTTTGGTAATACTGCCTTGTTAAAAACCTTGCCAAGAAAAATCCAGTGGGAAAAACCTTAGTCAACGAAAAGAGTACAGTGCATATTTACTCCCCCTCATGAGTGCATCATTTGATCTATAACTACCATGTTCATATTGTCGTCTAGACAATTTGTTAATCGACAATATCAACATTATATGTTAAACATAAACCACTTCATTGTGAACTTCATTCGTCATGTATTTGAATTATTTTCAATGTGCCACGAATATCCCTCCATATATTGTTCATCACATAAGTCCTTGAGTGTTCTGCATGGTTAGAATAAGAACACAAAAATTGTCCATATATACATTCATCTTCATGAGAAGAAATATGGTAAAGATATTTAATGGAGTTCTAAATCTTGTCACAAGGAAATGAGTTCTAAATCTCCATCACATATTTAATGGTAAAGATAACTATGAAGTTATAAGACCTTGTCTTTGTAAAATATGTCCAATCATGGAGATAGGAGATAATCATATGCATGCTTAAAATATTGCTTCGTTAAAAACCTTACTAGGAAAAATCCAATGGGATAAAAACCTAGCAAGGGAAGAGAGTACAAAAATTGCACATAGAATGCACAAATGTACTTATTGCTTTGCAATTTTCATCTCAATTTGACAAGATACGTACCTTCTTTAGGAGGTATAGTAAGTAATTTTAAACTTTTTGTCAATTCAACCTTTAAGAATATAAATTCTTATTTAAGAAATAATTCAGGTACATCTGGACCGTGTCGATCTCAATGTCATCTTTGAAAATATTCTTTACATGCTTAAACTACAAATTGAGCTATCATTGGTATAACCAATACTACTCTTCACGAGTATTGAGAATTTTACTCATCAAATTCATGTTTGCTAACATGATATTTTTAGTCTCCTTCTGGAACAAACTGTCAGAGATGTTATTTCCCCTCATTAAACTTCTCAAATCATATGACTTGTAAGTCAAACCAGTCATTATTCATGTGCACAACCGGAGGGTTGTATATGACTGATAACATTCACAGTATATATTATAATAACCATGTGAGTATGCAACATAATAACTAAGGATTCTAGAAAATAAATAAATAATGCAAACTATGCAACAATAAACATATTATTATGCAATATTTAGTATCTAAATGCACATGAAATTTGACTCGATAATGCAACTGTACTGTACGTATTTCGAATTTGTCAATTAAAAGTACTTATGATCCATGAGCTCATTTTTATCATAAAAAATATGGACTTACATGTAAGATCCCCATTTACACGTCGAATAATTTATGTCCATCGACTTTGCATATGCACATAAATATATCGGTTCCATGTATACCGGTATTTCAAATCTCTTTCTTAGATTTTTCAAGTCAGTACTAATAATTGATAATATTTTTTGTAGCTACCATTTCATTTCATATAGACCATTTATTATAGTTCAGATCTCTATGCCTTTTATGACATACATTACTCTTCAAAAGTACTACCAACTGCCTCACCTTGTCATTTTCTTATATTGTACTTAACATTGGAACCGTATTTCACTAAGGTGATAAATCATTTGTACAATAGGCAAGATATCTCAATGTCGAACACATGTCATTCTATAATCGATAGGAAAATTTTTATTTTAGGTAAGTGAGACACTGTCATATTAGGTACATTAAAATGAGAGTAACCAATTTAGGTACAATACTGCAACCACCTGTCCAATTGAGGAACTCCGATCGATTTTCCGATCAAATTGATGACGTGGCCGCTGAATTTGCAATTTTCCCTTCAAATTCATATTTGACCCGTATTTGACTCATACTTTTGTATTTGAAATTTAAATACAGGACACATATCGTGTCCACGTTAATTCTCGGTATAAATTGTGTATTATAATTATAAAATAATTTAAAATT
>JAYMSP010003095.1:0-21113 GCA_036897095.1 Plantago elongata
ATATATATATATATATAAAAGTAATTTAAATGTTCTTAAGAAAATTATTGATATTATCATTTAAAACGCTTTATTTACACCAATAATATTTTTCAACTACTAAAGAAACGAATTCTCGTTAACAACATAAACATTTTAAATAATAAAATAGATGATTTTTCTAAAAATATGAAGTTTCTATAGATAAGTTATATGCAGACCGCCTATTACAAGAATTTATATAATATAAAGTGTTAATCATACGCTCCTTTCAATATTAATTATGAATTCACAATAACAACTTTTATTAAGCTAGATTAAATTGTAAATTGTAATTACAGACCCATATCAGTATTCGTTCGGATATATAAGTCATAATACATATGCCCCTAGCATTTAAGATAACAATGATTGTACTAGAATAATTAAAGTTGGATAATAATTCAATTAATAAAATTTCCAATAGTTATATTACCTACAACTTTGCCAAAGAACGTAAGCCATAAATTTATCAACTAACAAATAACAACATTTTGGAGCTATACTTGTACCAACTCATTTCATTTAAAATTTAACCAAGTGTAATAAATAGAACCAGCAAATATTTCTCTCAAAATATCAAATAAATTCATCAAGGATAATCATGATCTATTTATTTGCTCATTGCTTAAAATAGCAATCATAATTAAGCTAGTAACGTGAGTGAAACAAAAATCCATCTTATTTTTAGTAAATTGAAACTACTGTAAATGAGAACGCTAGCTTTTCGATTTGGACATTGATCTACAAAGAAAAAGAAACGAAAGATGGAAGAAATGAAAGTCTCTTGAGATAGACTAAGCTGAAAATTTGCCCTACAAACCGAACTTGAAAACGTCAAGAAGCACACCTATTTTCTCTAAAATGATCAACATTTTCCTACAAACGCAACTCATTTTCTTGCCATGTGTCATCGCTAAATAACCTTGACTTGCTCTCCTTCTGACATGTTTCCTATTTTGATCATCACTCCACTATAAATATGCATGCCTCTTACTCTCTACACCAAAACAATACTACAAACCAAACCGAAGAAGCTTCATTACATCATGGCATTGTCGATTTCCGCCGCCTCAACCACCACCATTTACACCGTATTAATCACCCTCCTCCTCCTCTCCGACTGCAACTCTACCGCCCAAGATGATAGCAACCTAAACTTACCGCAAAATGACGTTGATCTTTTGGAGTTTCCCTTGAATTTGGAGTATCTAGAGGCCGAGTTCTTCGCTTGGGGCGCTTTTGGCCGTGGATTGGACAGTTTTGCTCCGAATCTTACGATGGGTGGCCCACCACCGATCGGGGTTAAGAGGGCCAAGCTCAGCCCACTCATAAGAGATGTCATTGCTCAGTTTGCCTTCCAAGAATTTGGACACTTGAGGTTCACTCAAATTGTTATCAACATATACTAGTGTAGATATTATTATTAAGTATCAACTAACTAACTAATTGTGAATGTGATTAATGATGCAGGGCAATTCAAGACACAGTAAAGGGATTTCCAAGACCATTGATGAACCTAAGTGCACCATCATTTGCAACAGTCATGAACAATGCCTTTGGGAAACCACTACACCCACCATTTGATCCTTATGCTAATGACATCAATTACCTTCTTGCTTCTTACGTTATTCCTTATGTCGGACTTACTGGATACGTTGGGGCTAACCCCAGACTCCAGACCCCTCGATCCAGAAGAGTATGTCTTGATTAATTAAGGGTGTCTTAACTTACCGATCAGACTATGTTTGTCTCGTTTTCACATATATAATATGTAGTAATTATTACAAACTGATTATAACATACAAAATTTGATTAAATTGTGTTCTTTTGAAACGTTTCAGCTTGTGGCTGGACTATTGGGAGTCGAATCAGGCCAAGACGCAGTTCTGAGGGCTCTACTCTATGAACGTGCGATGCAACATGTTGCACCATACGGATACACCGTAGCAGAATTCACCAACAGAATTTCGAAACTGAGAAATAAGCTCGGAAAGAGTGGCCAAAAGGACGAAGGGCTAATAGTTAGACCGATACAAGGGGCGGAGAGGAGAATAGCCGGGAACGTACTGGTGGGTGATCCATACTCGTTGTCGTACGACCGGACACCAGAAGAGATACTGAGAATAGTGTACGGGAGTGGGAAAGAGAGCCAGCCTGGTGGATTCTACCCGAACGGAGGTGATGGTAGAATTGCTAAATCGCATTTGGGACCTAAAGGAGAACGTATGAAATGATCGGTGTAGATTTGATGTGGACAGTACTTTGGCAAGGTGTTTTTCTATTTGGGCTGGTCGAGATTATGGTTATATTGTGTTTTGCAGTATAAGATGTTGGTGAATAGAATAAGAGAGTCGATTCGTTACTGTTTAGAAGTCTCTTTTTGTACTTGATTTACGGTATAATGAAATCCTTGCCAATTTCCATGTGTAAACAACTCCTTGTACGCTTACAAGTTACAACTGCGAACAACTTTCAAAATGCATCGCAATTTGGTTGCCATCTTTGCTAAATTTAACTCAAGCTATTCAGTAAGCTAAGAATCACTTTGCCATTGGATTCGTATATTTGCATTTTATATTTGTAAAAAATTAAACTGGAAGAAGTATCAAGTTGTTGTTGTTAGAAGTATAAGTAGATTAGGACTCTTTAATATTAATACTTATAAGTATTATTGAATTAGAATTTTTTATTATATCTAGCTATACATACTTGTATATATATATATGAGATTGATGAATGAGAAGAGGTAGGAAAAATAGTTATTTCATGATATCACAGCCATGTAAGTCTATTTCTCCTCTTTCCCTTCAATGAATTTTGTGAAGAAAAAATAATTTTCGTATAGCTTGACAGCACAATGCAGTCCGAGAAAAATGGAGTTTTCCGGAGATTCAGCTGTTGGATCATCACGAAATTTTGACAGCAGCAAGATAACTAGTGGAACTACAAATTGGATGGTGGAGATCGGAATCAAATGAGGTTTAATAGGTAAAACTGCATTCTCAGTTTAGCAAGATATTGCTGAGAATTATGATTTCACATTTATTTTTAGTTTTTAAATTTTTTTATTTTTTTTACATTATTTTTATTATTATTTGAGGTGGCAGATGAGTTGACGGTCAAATTGGAACCAATGCATTTGACCTGAGTGACATGTTAGCGAAAAGGACGACGGGAGCCATAATTTAAAATAAAAAGGACTAAAAATTACACGACCGTCAAACGTGGTACTGCATGCATCATTTGGCTTAAACTATAGAACCAAAAATGGCATTTGGCTCTGAATAAATGATGGAATGTTGTGATCAGTTAGCCAGTAGACATATATTTTGGTAAATTTTCAGTATACAGGCTTCACTCGTGGCTTTCTGGGAGTATTTAGATTGGGTAGAAGTTCCGAGTTAATTTGTTGATGGATTTCCTCAAGTGCTTGCAATGCTAACTTAATGACCATGCCTCAGTACGTACATGGTGCTATTCTGGTAGAATTCTGAATTCTAATAGCCTCGGTCTAATTAGATGTCTTTCATTTTATTTTTTTATGCAAATATGTTTTTCTACTACATTAGTTTCTAATTGAGCTAGCTAAAACACTTGGATGTGAATGTTTCGATCACCCAAATATAGGAAAAAAGGCAATTTTGGTCCACTATGAGTTTTCTGGACGCGCAATCACCACTTTGCATTTTTTGTGTTTTTTAGTCCACAACTTAGATGAATTGGCAGTTTTTGTCATAATTCGCCGAATTACCGGCGAACTGAGCCTAGTTGGCGTTTTTTTTGACTGACTGGGCGATAAAAACATACTTCGTTGGCTGACTTGGCGCGACACATCAGATTATTAAACACTTCATATTGGGCCAAAGTGCAAATTTCCAAAATAAGCAAATTTCCCGCAAGTCCCCAAACCACATCAAATTCTCAAAAACAAGCCCTTTAAGTTTCTAAAAACTTCAATTTAATCCCTGTAAATCCGATCGAGTTTCAGAAAACGATTTCCTCAGTCCTAGATCGAATCTGGGTCCGTAAATCTTTGAGTATTCATTCACCCCCATTCATATCATCATCCAGGACGAACAAATCAACAAAATCAGATTGACTTTCCAGCTTCGCAAATCGAATTCTCAGAATTTACCGATCATTCGATAATGCCAATCGCGGATTAATGGCGCTCGAAGCTTGGAGGCGATGGTGGTGGAGAATGGAGGCGGCGGTGGGTGAGCAGTGGCGAGTAGGCGGTCGTGGTGGAAGAATGAAGGCGGCGGCGAATGGAGGTTGTGGTGGAAGGTGAAGTGCGGTGGTGGAGCAGTGGCAAGTGGACGGTGGTGGTGGAAGAATGGAGGAAGTGGTGGTGGAGAATGGAGGCGGCGGTGGGTAAACAGTGGCGAGTGGGCGGTGGTGGTGGAAGAATGAAGGAGGTGGTGGTGGAGAATGAAGAAGGAGGGAGGAAGGAGAATTAGGGTTTGTGTGTGAATTGGAAAGAAGAATCTGATGTGTAGAATTGAAGTGAGATGGAAGCCAAGTAAGTATGAGATTGAAGTGAGGTGGTCGCCCAGTCAATTAAAAAAACGCCAGCTAGGATCAGTTCGTCGGTATTTCGGCGAATTATGACTAAAACTGCCAATTCATCTAAGTTGTAGACTAAAAAACACAAAAAGTGCAAAGTGGTAATTGCGCGTCCAGAAAATCCATAGAAGTGGATCAAAATTATCTTTTTTCCCCCAAATAAAACACTGAGACTCTACATACTGCTAAAAGCCTAGTAATGTTTTTAAGTGTCGAGACAAATACAATACATGATAGCTTCCACCAAAATTACCCTAGTAATTCATAGCATAACCACAGGCCCATCTATGTGAAGCATAAAAATTCTTCAACTATCCCTTCCTATTTTGTGGTACGTCATCAACAAGCTGTGTCGATTTATACATATACAGCTTCACTCAATACCAATAACAGACAGAAAATAAATTTGAAAAACAGCTAAAGATCTTGGAAGCTTGAGTAAATCTCTTTTGCCTCAGTTGTATTGAGAAATGAAGCTTCAGCATTCTTAGACAGTGATGGCAGAATGGTATATGGTGAGAGCGTATCCTCCTCATGAATTGTATCCAGTATATTTGATGTTCGGCACCTAATGACACTAACAAATTTTGGCTTCAGTAATAAATCTGATAATCCGGAGTTCCGGACATTCGCCATTTGTTCTTTTAAGTGTTGGGAAGCTTAACCGTTTTAATGTTTAAGAGGCAGGTGTTTTTATTTTCAAGTGTTGTAGAGGACTAAGACTAGACTTAATAATGTTGAAAGGAAGGGTATTTCATCTAAAGTTGCAGCATAAACTAGTTTATGCATCAACAGTGATCGTATGAGCTATTCTTCGATATATAGAACTGGTGTATTATACCTTGACCTTCTACGGTTCTGCCAGATGAGGGATACTTGGACAATATCCAAATACAATATAATTGGGCATTCAAGGACAACGTTATAACGTCAAACTTCCTGATGTATGGCTCTTTTACTGTAACAGAACATTCCCTTACAAAACTCCTAGCAATATCATGTTTCTACAAATTTCTGTACATGCCCAACACTTCAGACCTGCGGAAAATTGTATAGCATATTAGCAGATGAACAGTTCAGGTTCACAGATGCTGATTATATGTTTCAATTCATTTATGTTCTATACTAAAATGCAGGCACTCAGCAATACTTGGTGTGCAGTATGCACCATGCAAATACATGTAGGTTGAGAACGGAATCGCATGGGGGTTCGAGGGGATCTTAGACATATCTTCCTAGGCCCTGCAAGTGGATGCTGAAGGACTTACCATTTGAGGAACTCTTAGGATTATGGATGCGACGATGTATAAAATGCCTCCAATAATAGCTGCTGCAGCTAAGTTGTGTCCAAGGCGCTTATTGTCCTTTGACGGCACAAATGTTGACTTCAATGTGTTTGTGAGTTCAAACAGCCGGTAAGAGACCTGGTTTGGAAACAAAAGCATGGGAACCTCATTCTTTCACTTATTGATCACAAATGAAACAATAAAATTAAACAGAATAACAAAAGGCACACTACCGCAACATATATGGAAGTAGTGAGCAGGAAGTTTATTAAGGGGTAGTTGGGAATTATGGAAAGCAGCAGTTTTGGCTGACCATCTGGTACCCCGGACCTGCATTCGACAAAACAAGTTAATAGCAAGCTGCTACATGGACTACAGCAACATTACCCAATTTTCCAAGTCAAATTTTTTATGTTATTAAATGATGTTTTCATTTGCAAGGAAAACTGTCCTTCAGAATCTGTTGAATCGACCCACCCGAAAACAATTGGATGATGACAAAATGATCGACGACTCGAGTCCCGTATTTTGATTCAACAACATATGAATAGTTCTTTGATTGGGATCTGAGGTTTGTTGAACTCATCTCAACAAAAATATTATAGCAAAGCATTTCTTCTGCACAAGAATGCTTCCATCCAGTATTCCAGATACCGGAGTAAGATGATTCTTATATTAATACTTAAACTTAATAATGATAATATCAGTTGAACACAACCTGATGTATTCCTACAAGGCTACAACCCGTGTATGCACATTCATAATCAGAAACTAACCAAAATCAGAGTTGATAGATGCACAGGCCATAAAATTATTTTGATTTTGTATCATGATCTTTTTCTTTCTTTGCACGGAGAACGTGAAATTTGCAGTTACATTAGAAAACTAAAGTTATTTTCTTTCTGCAGTAGGTTTCTCTAATACTATGTTGTGATTGTTCCGTTATTATCATGAAGTAAATAATAAATAAAAGTTACAAACCTTAACCATATATGTATCTGGGAGATGTACGTCTCCAGAGTGATTTTCCCTAGCCATCTGTTCATTCAAAGATGTCTGGTTAAGAAAAACTAGAGGGCAGAACCTCTATAAATCTCAGCGGAAGACTTCATTTTTCCAGGCCTGAGTTACTTACGCAAAAAGTGTCAACGAGTAGCAACGGAAATGCTGAGTGACATTGCGGAGGCCAATGTATACACTGGCAAAGCAGAAAACTAGATGTTATAGGAATCCATGATTGTATAAGAATGATGTGCTTGGATGATGAACTCACGTTATTGGAATCCATGATGTGTAAGGATGGTATTTGTTGTATGTAATCTTTGGTAGCTTGTATATGAATTCCACCCAAAGATATCCAATCTGCGACAAGAAAGTTTTTTTGCATTGGTTCGAACTAGATAAGTTAATGGACGAGCTAAAAGAGTGGAGCATACTGTCACGCAGATTAGGATGACAACTGTTTTGATCGATATCCTGCGTTTAATTTCAGCTTCTTCCAGCTTTTCCATCCATCTCTCGACCTGGAACCACATTCTGATGCTTAACTCAGCAAGTAAATGATACTTACCCCCAAGTGATGGGAGAATATGAGATTAATTTACGTAACTTTGGTGTACCAACAACATAGTTTAATCTACCATCGGAAACATATATAAGAAGTTGAGCAAGTCATGCAGAATTGTATACCGTTGGATGGTAATATGCATATATCATCCCAATTATCCAGATGTACCGGTCGAGGCCAGAGCGAAAATGCCACTCGCGCAGGAGCGGATATTTAACTTTTGAAGCCGGGTCACTATATCCTGAAAATATTCACATTCACGTGTAAGGCATGCATTTACATCCAAAGGCATGGCACTTAAACAAGTTCCTTCTAACATTTAACAGTAAATTATAATACTGACCAAGCAGGAAAGTCAATGGGCTCCAAAACAGTTCAAATACCCCAGGGACTTCCCAGAGCAGAATAACAACCAGGAAGCAGCCTGCAAATTTTGCAGCTATAACAATTCCTTGATCATTATACTTGTTGAAAATACCCAGCGCACCATATACCATCAAAGTGAAAAGAGTATGCATGGGGCATATATAGTACAGCATGTAATTGTTATTTAGTACAATGCAGCAGAACAACACCAAAAAATTGAGCCGCCACATCATCTGCCAATAAGCATTAATATTTCAGAAGCATGATATGAGAAACAATTATGCATTATACTCAAAGCTATGAGATCAAAAACTTACCTGAATAAATCTAGCAACACTAAAATCTTTGCGGATGTAATAGTATGAGAAATTCCCAAATCCTGTCATCCACACATAGGCAGCGATAAACACTCTAATGGCATTGTAGATCTCTGTTGCAGCGAAGTAATGGTACATGAGAAACAAGACCTGCAGGGATAGGGAATATGATTATTCCACGTCAAACAGGTTATTACTTGGCAGGTAGAAAATTCAGTTATACCAGAAACCGTAGGGACATCAATTTTTGGGAACATAGATCCAAGTAAACTATTGCTTTGTATAAACTTGTACAAGCCTGCTGGCGCCCATAAATTCTGACTGGACCATAACCACCCAGAAAGAGGTGTCTGCTTTTAATAACTTGAAGCTGGTCCCAGGAATTCTAATTATTATCTGAATTATATCCTGATGCAAAGATCATACAGCTAAACAACCCACTAGCTAACAAAGAATGCATTTTGGTTTCAGTTCCATGCCTCAAGATCTTGTTAGGATTACAGATTAGACATTGCAATAATGTAAGACGACAATGAAGTTAAATGATTAAGAACTATAATACTATAGTTTAAGGGTATCAGTATAACCATATGCAAAACACATTCAATTAAATAACATAGTATAACTTACTGATCAGAACTCACCTGCATCCAACCTTTCCATTCCTCTGTTTGGTGCCTGTTTAAATACATTATCGCCTTCCCCGAGAATGGTGACTTGTCATTATGTATCTTAAAAGACGTAACTGCACACACTATGATGAGGAGGAAGTACAGGAATAGGAAAAGATCCCGGTTATAACTCTGCCAAAATAAAAGGAAACTATGTTAAGAGATGATCAACCAGAATATTTCCTAGATACCTCCAACGGAGTCTGCATGTAACAGATATAAATTAAACTACAACATATAATGCAATTAAAACATGCCTGAATCAGTGAATATTCTAGAATCAAACTGAAATCTGAAAAAGTTCATCTGATAGTGATTGCAGGAACTGTTTACACCATGGCAAATAAGTTAGGGGTGGTTCGATACTCCGATCTCTCAGTTCTCACATCACATAGTTGGTGGCTAATACATGTTTTTTCAAAGGATAGGGAATTTTAGAAAATCAGAAGACGAGCCATAGGAATAGCCCAGGAAACCAGGCAATATTACCAGAAGAACTGAAGATGAATAAGGTTAGTTGAATAACACCACCAATCCTCCGAACATGTCAGAAACATGTATTATAAATTGCTTTTATACTTGTATGCATCCCCTTTAATTTCTAAAAGCAAACTTCAGCTTATCTACAAGCCTATCATAGCAAGTAAACAAATGAGTTGCAGGCTCTGCTAGTCCTTTCCCCTTCACATATAAGATTACCATTTTCAGAATCAAGTCAACTAAACCAAGATAATCAGAACTCGCCTTTCCTCCTATTTCAGCAGAGCCTGAAACCAACGGTGGCAAGCTAAGTTGTGTAATCAATTTCTAATTTTCTATGAACTAGCCCTGTGTGCATATCCAAACAAGGTTTTTTAAAGTCAGATGGTAGGACTTAGGACATAAATTAATGCATGTTTTACTTCCGATACTTCTTTTTTGCATTTAAAATCAACTTTATAATTTTACATCAGATTACTAGCCACATTTGTCAGAAAATAAGTTCATGAACAAGGACCATAGGAGATGCACATTCCTCAAAATTAATAATAATGTACAACCTTTTTTGATTCACCAAGAAAATTTGTGCGATCACAAATGTAAAAGTAGATCAAGAGGGCACCAAACTCTGAACTGCAAAGATGAGTTAAAAGTAGATTAGAAGCTGTCAAGCAGACACACAATTGTCCATTGACAGACACAGAGGATGCAAGTTGAAACAGCTTCACTTACATAGCCCTCAAAGTTAAGCGATTCTCCAGTAAGAATGACTCATCCATCATAAGAAACCTGGTAAAAAAAAAAGTTAATGCACGGCCAGTATACACATTCAAATCAGTTCATCTTCAATGTCTCACAGACCTTGTAACGTTAGATGTAGTAGAGGAAATTCTAGCTCTGGGCGAGGAAGATTGAAGTCCACCACCTTCCAAAAGAAGTGTTCTGTCATCTTCTTTAACTAAACCATCCAACTCCACCAAATCTACATCAGAACTCCTGCCACTAAGTATCGCACCAATTAGTGAAGAAAATTAAATTTGTCAATCGATTCAATCCCTTACACCAAGACGCATAACTCCATGAATTACTCGGGAAGTACAATGGATTGGTCATTTTGTATCCATGTCATCAATCTCCCCTACGATTTTTTTTCTTCAAAGGGGCATAAAGAGAACCTTATCCATCTCTTATTTTGACTCCAGAGAAGTGGTTTATCGACTATGTTTTGCCCAACTCAGAGCAAATAAGATCCTCACTCTATTATAAATCAAATAAAATGATCCGGCATGTAATCTATAGCATAATGCCGTTAACTACTTACTGACCAACACAAAAAAACCTTGCGGAAGTGTCCTCAACATAAAATTGCATTAAGAATGCGTATAAAAACTACTTCTACTTACTGCTTATGAAGTGACGAATTCTTCCTGTACTCCAAATACTCAGAGTATACCCAAGCCGCAAAAAACGTCACTATCCCAAGGAAAAAGGCCACCTGCATTCACAAAACCAAATAATCTAACACCAATCAAATCAAAAGCTAATCAACACACTACCACAAACACACATCTCCGATTGTCACTACATCGTTCCAGAAACAGGAAACACAACAAAACATAAAAGGTAAATCAAAGTAACGAAACGCAATTGCTACATAACTAGCAAATCACACTCACGATTGCCAATACAAGCTAACAATAGAGTTCGAAAGCTAACGATTAGCAATTTGACAGATCCAGTGCAAAAAGGAGCTAAAAAATTGCAGAAATTGGTAATGATGAAGGATCAAGTGAGTGAAGGAGTTACCTGACCAGGGGTTAAAGGTCCATAGATCACCATTTTCGCTGAAGTGAGTTCACAGTGAATCAACAAGCATTGAATCGCAACAATGGTGAATGGATTGTGTAATGTACAGACGCGGGAAAAAAAGATGGGATTTGAAGGTAAAAAAACTCACAGATCTGGGTACAGAAGTGATGAGGAATTACAATTTGGCGGTGCGGTGTTAATAATCCAGGTTAATAGGTCGCTCTTTTAACTCTTGTGACTTGTGACTGACCAAACTTTTTGGAAAATTATTATGTGTTGTGTAGCATCCTATCACATAGATTAGTTAGACCCTTTTATTGTAGATTACTTCAAATTTGATGATAATAAATTTCATCTCTTACTTTAAGAGTCAACTTATTTTACATATATTAGAATTTTTATATAATTTTTTAGTTCTAGAATTTCAAGTTCAAATAGGTTAAAAGATACCAACAATGTGATCAACATAGGAACAACTTTCACACTTGCTCCGTTTGGTAAGGAGTATGGCCCAAGACAAAAACCAGGCCTAAAACATTGTTTTTATTCTACGAGTTGGGCTTTGAAAATGGGCTCATATCTAGCAATAGTGTTGTTTGGTTGACTTGGTTATCCGCTGGGCCGAAATAGAAGTCTAAAACCCGCTTGTGTTTGATTTGCTTGGAGGAAAACCAATTTCAATGACTATGTGCTACGAATACGATTGGAATTGACTGATTACCCCGATCACATTTTGTTTAAAACGAGTATTGAAAGGCGCACCGACTGACTGGAAATTGGCAAGCTACTGAGTTTCACTCTTCGGCTGACAGGATTGACACGTACGAACGAAGAAGCTTGGTCGAGTTGAATCTCCCAATTATTTGTTCACCAGTAAACTCTCCATGAATATTTGTTGTCAATTTGTTATTGTTGATAATGATCAGATGCATTTTTAGGTTGAAATTAGGTTAATTGTCCCTCGGTGCATCGCCATTTTGTTGTGTTTTGTGCTAGCGATGTGTCCAACTCATTGGTTTTCCATGGAGTTATTATGTGATTGATTTTCAACTCCAAGTTTACATAGGAACCCGTTGGTTATTCTATACTAGGTTACAATTTTGGGCATTTGTGGCCTTCTAAAACCACTCCATACTCCGTATCAACCAAAGCGCAAAACACACCGGAAGAACCATTATCATCTCTAAACTAAGATACAAATTTGGCTGTTGGGTTCAAAGTGTAATAAATTGTTGCCAGGCCATTCAATTCGAGGGAGTGTGCTAAAGATAAGATATGAAGTAGTAAATCAAGAAATAATTCGCCATGATTTAAGGAGTTTGTTAACTAGTTCCAGCTATGCTACTAACCGCGTATATCCACTATTTGTCTATTCCTAAAGGAGAAAACAAACACATGATGGCATTGATGATGTAACCACATAGTGTACCATGATTCTCCCATGTGGGTTTGGTTCTCATTTGCAGAAACAAAATTCTGAAAACATGATAAGTTGAGATAGGATTCAAAACTTAAAAACAATTTGCAATCATGTAAACAAATCCACATGTAAAATCAATAATAGGAGATGGCCTTCACGTGCTTTAGGAATTCGGATATTCCAACGTACAAAATGGGCACAAATTACTACTACTGACTTCAAATTACTCAAGTGGAGCTAACTTGCTCTGACAACCCAAACAAGCACAAACTCTTTTGGTGGATCTAAGCACATGAATGATCACTTGGTCAATCAGTCCTACACATGAAGACTCAATTATTAGCAACAAAACTCATCAAACAATCGGAAAATTCTTACATATACCAGGCCTACGACGAATCTGTTAAGTGTAACGACATGGGTATGATTCCCAAACAACTAAGCTGAGTTAGTTCATCTACAACTAACTCATACAAACCTTCACATTCCATGGTCTAAGCATTACTGGTAGTTACACAAACACACCGTTACAGTGTCACATCAACTGGTACATAAGAGAGAATAAGAGAGATTCTTGGACAGCAAATGCCCGTAGCTGCGGCCCCGTGATCATAAATTCAACCTATCTGTCACATTACAGAATCCCACATAGGGCCTATGTGATCTAACTACTTGGCTCGAGGACTCGACACAGTCCAATAATTTTGAGGGGAGACCACATGGAGCATTAATATTTTCCAGTAATGCAATGTATCATGATTAATGACAAAATAGCCAAACTCGTGCAATGCAGATTCATAGAGACAGGTAATTTCCGTCAACACTTCTATAGAAGGTTTTTCAACTGTTTCAAAAATGGCCAAAATGTTCAGCAAACCGATCCTATCCTATCAACAAGCTAGCCGGCATATACAACTTTGAGTCACTGCTCGGCATGTTCATAGCTGGATGTGGCAATAATGATGCCACATTTATTCAAAACTTATTAGTATCTTCACTGTACATGGCATGTCCAATCTATTAGGGTCTGATTGGTATAGAGTTCAAATTGGCTTTTGCCAATTCGAATGGACTGTTTTGTATACAAAATAGGTCATTTGAATTGGCAAAATTCAATTCGAATTCTATACCAAACAGTCACTTAGCTTTCGTAGACAGATGAGCAATTATCTATCTGCAATGACAATAATAAGGTAAGCTTCCAAAATAACATTAAGTCTCGCCTTTTCTCAGGAGTTATTCAGCATGGAGGGGCGTGCTTCATCATTCCAACATAGATATCGACACACTTCTTTCGCTGAAAGAGCTTCGTATCAGTCAGTAGCTCTGTTCTCATTGTACTTGCCATCTGAATTAGGTATCGGCTCCAACAGACTGCGAAACGAGAAATATTTATTAATAAAATTGAACCCAGAAAACAAAAGGTAGTGAGTGATGAAGAGAGAAAGAAAAGTACTCTGGAGTTCCTGTCACAGGACCAGTTAGAGGCGCACTACTGGCGGATAATGGATTTCCCTCTGTAGCTCCGCCTGTTGAACCGTGTAAGCTGGTGCTTGAGCTATTACTGTGGGAGATTCCGGAGGAGTGGCAACCTAGTGAGGCAGAAGAAGAAAAATCAAGGATGTCTAGTTAGTCCCTCATTCATTAATCATTAGTAAATGTATATCAAGGTTTTCCTATAACATGGATCACGCAGGACATGAATGCTCGTCTCACCCAGATGAAGAATAAACAAACTTTAAAATGCTATAATCAAAGCCATATTAGAATCAAACAACCTACAAAAGTTTCTAGATAAAATAAAAACCTAGCAGAATGCATGTCCCATGATCAGATATTGATATTATAATGAATCTATGGATCTGCAATGAATTTACAATACTATAATTCAAGGTAATCAAGTTTGTGCTTCATGTACTATTTCTTGTAAAATGCAAAAGCTCACACTCCAAGCATTGTTTGACAATAAGAAAACCACAATGAAAGAACGGAAATTATGAAATGATAAACATCACCAAACTAAAATCTGATTCCCAAATTCATAATCAGCAACAAAGTTTTTACCTTGAATGATGATCACGACGAAAAATAGAAGCGTAAACAGCATAGCTATCATGCTGCCGCTCGAAGATGGGGATGCAGAAGCCTTTGCAGCTCTCATTTTCTTCAATGTCTTCATTCTCTCAATCCTAGCACGTTTGATCATTGCAAGTTCAGCAATCTCTTTGATCAGCTTCTGGTCAGCCGCATCAAGCGAGAATCCTCTTGGAGGGCGTGGAGGCTTAGGAGGTCGTTTCGCACTAGCTGACTTGCGCTTCTCCTTCTTAGCATTCTTAGCCGAATCAGGAGTAAGCACACCGACACTTTTCAAACTACTTGACAAACCCTTTGCACACTCATCAACACTTATTGGTACACCACATACTCTTATAGAAACAACCTGATCGTTCGATTGCTCAGGCGGGGTTCCTACTTCGTTCGTATCTACACACCTATCAATATCAATTACAATATCTCTTTCTTTCACTGGAATGCTATCCATACTGATCAACTGGTACAAAAATGTCTAATAACACCTCAAATCTGAGACATACAGAACAAACTGCATAAAATTCTATGGCAGTAACTCACCTTTTACACTCACACTCACTAAAATTCAAAGAACATATGTAATTTGATCTTCCTAATCTCATACATTAATCCAAAAACACCTGTAACAAGAAATCAAACAAGAGAACAAAAAAATTATTAGCAGCCCTACCTGAAATACATTATGCAATAATGGACTAATGAAATCAAACAATATTCTTTTTTTTTGCATTTAGACAAGCTTAAAGGAGGTACTAATAAGACAATGAACACAATTCTCCAATGAAAGGAACAAAACAGGCAACAAAACCCAATTATTGAACGATTAAAAGAGAACAAAATAGCAGTCAATTACAAAAAAAGCATCATTAGCCCATAAAGACAACAATCAACAACCAATTTACCTCTAGAGAAAACCCAGATCCAGAAAAGGCCAAGATGATCACAACAAATGGGACACTCCAAGATTGAATCTTTGGCCACTTTATATAGACAGGAGTGAAATTTGAAAAGTAGGATTCTCAAGAAATCCCTTAAAATACACGAAATGTGCAGAATTGAGCTGAAACTCACACAAATGGCTTGCTCCAAATCACCCAAGATTGAATTTTTATTGCAGAGTATATATACAGGATAGAAATTTGAAAAGGTTGGATTATCAAGAAATTTAAATGGCATTAAATGGAGTATCGTGTAGTGTTTATATCAGCTACAGAGATGTAAGAGAAACGCACGAGGTATTAATATGAGGTGACACTACAAGAGAAGGGAACAAGCGAGACACATCATATGAGATGAATTAATCAAGCAATTTTTTAATGAGATAAAAGTTTGAATTTGAAATGACAGCCTATGACAGGGCTTGGAAGTGAAAGTGTTTTTGTTATGCTTGATTGTGTTTTTTATTCAATTTCTCCACCGACAGCTGGTTAGATTACAAGTTCTTCACAATTACTTGACCGCGTAGCTTAAGGCCACAGCCATGCTCATTAGTTGGAACTTGCAAATCATGAATGGTTTTCCATATAATTTGAGTGACACTATTTAATTGAAATTGAGTTCCTTTTTATAAAAGGAATTTTATTTTATTTCATTCGGTTACACTCAAATTATATTCAAACCGTCATTTGCTTCTTATTTAATGTACTTTGATTTGTGATTATGGTTTTTTAATAGGATTGGATTTGTAATTGTGATTATGGGTATGGTGTAGCTAGTGTTGATTAATTATGATGATATCCAATATTAATTATCGTAGCCTTGGTAAAAAGTATGTATCTGATGGCCCATGTATATTTGTACAATTGATTTTAGAGATCTTTCGGCGAATGATTGATCAAATGAACAAATGAAAATGATGTTACCAACCAGATATAAAGAAATGAGCGATTAACGGGATGATTGGCTAGACATTTAAATGTCCTCATTTAACTCGATAAATAGTAATTTAGCTTAAAATACACTTCAAATACCTCATTTTAATTCTATTCCAAACACAATTTCATCAAAATCACATTAAAATGACCATTTAAATGTCATGTCAATCAGTCCCTAAATTGTTAACATAACATGTAGTGTAGGGCATGGTGTTATAAGATTGTAAGTTGTAATATATTTTGAATTATAAGGATATCTAAATATATTGTGGGAATGTATATCCATTCACTTTACGTAAAAAAATTATTATATTATATAAAACTACTTTAAATAAACCATTTGATTTAGCACTTTTGTTTGAACTTTATACATGTTACGAGTAACAACTACACTCTCGTCCATCAATTACTCAAGTTTCCGCATTTTGATTTCAAAATACATGATGTTTGAAGCAATTGAGCACCATGAGCTCCTCGTTCGTGTAGCTTACGTGCACTATTCAAAATATGGCTCGTGAATCTTAACTGAAATTTCCTTTGGAATTTTGATATTTCATCTTCCGGATCATCAGTCTGAATTCCCTTAATAGTGTAAATTACAAAATTATTATAATTTTACAACTTTTAATCTTTAAAATACAATACACCACGTCCTATCATTATGCAATTGATAATACTATTACTCATTTTAAACCTCATGACCATTCCACATTGTGGGTTTCCCATTCACTAAACATATCATTCATGACTTGTACATACAGTCATTTGTCAAGAGCCATCAAGATTTTTCAACCAAGTTGATGGCTCTCTGATAACATTCTCAAGCCGTGATGTCTGTATCTAATTTTAACTCGTCCTATTTTCTCGATCGTAATATACATTATACCCAATTGATGATACCCGACATGATGTATATGTGTAAGAACTATTATTATGAACAATTATATCATGATGTATTAGGATCTTTAATAAGCAATCATTAACAAATGTATTTCCTAAATTATGTTTGTATATAATGTTAATCATGATACTGAACAGGAATAGCGTATCACATGTTTACATATATAATGTTACACATTTGCATCCAGCACGTTTTAAATCAATAAATTATGATTACAACGGTAAATAGCAAACCAAAAAGGAGTATCTTGTATTCTGAGAAGTTCTGGGACGTTTAACTCAAAAAACTAGGTTAACGTGATTTAGTTTTAAATATCTTAAAGGATTCTGAATCACATCTTAAATTACTTGCCAAGTGACCTGAGAGATGTCATAGGGTGGAAGAACGTAACTAAGAACGGGTCCGGAGTGGATCTATGGTGCTTCGGTATCATAATTGTCGTGTTGTACATTTCCATATACTACCCAAAAAACGGTTTTAGTATCATGAGGGTTGATGGATGTGTATACCAAATAGACACGCACCTAACTACGAATATCGGTAAAATAAACATTACCGAATTTTATCATGAATTGATGGTGGATTGTATCCTAGTATGAAACTTTTGGTGGTGAAGATAAGCTGCTCGAGGTGCATATTGAGCTTCCCTGGTGGTTGAGTATTTTCTGGTGTTGATATCTGGAGTTGGTGTTTATTATGATGTTTATACTTGGTTTTGACAACTACATAATCGTGATTTAGAATTTGTATATATATTATTATTGTAATTATTCCGTCGAGAGTATTTTTTGTGCTCATAATTTTTTTTAATAAAATTTTAACCGTCTAAAGAAAATGAACAAATTAAAGAATGTGTATATCCGCTGGTATAGAAACTAGAAGATGTAAATATCGGCTCGTATGGAAAGTAAAATATGTAAATATCGGCTGTAAGCAGTGTATTGTGATTAGTGGCTTACTGCCTTTCATGTTGCAAATTTTGGAGGAAATTACTAGTATAATTGGAGTAGTAGCTTGTTTTGACTTAAACAAGCCGGCTAATGAACCCCTTGAGATAAGTTCATTGCACTAATTATAAAACTTAGGCAGCTTCTAAGAACATGGCTTCCACGCTCTCTTATAAACTCTACTACAATACAAACACACCCAAACCCAATTATATATACAAAAATACAAAATAAAAATAGTAGTAATACTTTATACTAATGACCCGATTCATTAAAATCTGATTAGTCAATAAAGCATCTAATCACTTTTAAAACTTCAAACCGTCAACCAATGGGTCTATACATTTGCTGTTTGCCTATTTGTGATTGCTAGTTTGGTGGACATGAAAATGGATGGCATGTGACAAGATTTAATGAAGAAAACAAATTAATTTAATTAGTTGAGATGACTGACCTTAATCCAAATATTATTGAATACTAATTTCATGTTTGTTGGTGCCAGGCTAATTGGACCCATCTCTAACTATTCTATCCCATTGTGTTATTGCCATCAAGATTGATATATATCCAATCTAATTTGCAAACTTTTCATTTATATATATTTAGAGATTGAGCAGAAATGAAATCTAGTAATTTCATTAGAAAGTATTTCATTATTATCATGAATATCATTGATGGTTCTTGAAAGAAGAAAGAAGAAAAAATCATGACTGTTTATGAGTGATCCCATTTTTGGTTGACATGCATGATTTGATTGTGCCGATATGTTTGGTGAATATAAATACACCAATGATTAAGTGACTAACTTAAAAATCGAGTCTAGATTACCATATTAAAAATAAGATTGATTCACAGAAAATACAGAGTCTATATGAAAAGAATCGAGAACTGAAGCGATTCAACTACTAAAGACGAAACATAAGCTTTGATCCGTCGTAACCACCATTCGCGCTAGTTCATCCACCAGAACGTTGAAACAAAGTAAAGCACCACGCATGATTAAACCCAAACAGGATGGTTTAGAACATCTGGTCTACATAAAGCCACTACAATCGTAACCGACATTATACCAAATCATGTACAATTTACGGTCTACATCCCCAAATGACTCAACCTCAATTCTGGACAAAAATCAACTTCTTATCATATCAGGTGTTTTTACTATAGGTACATATCCGGCCTAAACCACATTGTATTTTTTGGTTTGATAGATAAGGACATGAGGACAGTTTCCAAGTAATGACATTTAGGTTTGAGATGCATTGCATGTATGATAAATAATATTGTAGGAATGATTATTATTGATTTGGATAAAGCTAAAATCGGCCGGTTTGAACGAAACAAAGACAAAAACTAAAAAAGAACGTGCAGAATAGTAACCTGATTCCTGTTCCTACTTCCTACCAAAAAGGTGAGATGGATGTAGGAGTACTAAAGTTGTTGATGTAACCAATTTAGTGGTGGATTTGACTTTAAATTTTATAATTATAAGTCACAATTTATCAAGATTAAATGAGGCACAGTTAGCTTATGAGAGTACTCACTACACTACAGTGTGGTGATGGCATCTGGCTAACTTCTTATCGTGTCAGCGTGTTTTTGGTGGTGCACCAATCTAAATAATACTATAATAACATAACAATAATAATTTCATTCTATAAACATAAATAAATAAATTACTAGTATCTGGAGTGTTATATACCTGTTAGGGAAATGATATAAAATTGAATTGCATTCGTACACAGTACAGTAGGCTACGTTTCGTATGTAACGTGGAGTACCAATTTGATGAAGTCAGATACAAGCATTAATTTGGGATCCATCTTTTTAATTGTCAACACCTCATACATTCCATTTTTTAATTCCCCAAGTCCACTTATCTTGGTTTTGGGATCTTTCTTTGATACTCCTCGCATCTAAAAACTTGTAGAATGGGACTTACTTGTAGATGCCTAATTTCAATATTTGATGTATTGTAACATAGTTAAAATTGTCTATGTGATTTTATTATCTTAACCCCTTATTTTTATTAATGTGATTAGATTTCACATTGTCACATATTAATACCGCACTAAATCTTTTAATATTTAAAAATATTATATAGGTCAATTAACTATACAATATTTTCTTCTAGACTTAACAAAATATATCCAAAATAACTCAAAATCCACCTCACGTCCATTTATTATTTTTTTTAAATAAAAGTTAATCAGAATATTAAAGATGACCGGAGCTCTGGTGAAGTGGTCGGAAAACTCAGGATCATTGAAGGAAGCTTGGAAAGAGCTTCACATGAGGCAGTTGTCGTGGAAGCTCAGGTGAGAGCTTCTTACAGGCCAATTAATACTCAAAAGTCGAGATCACTTAATTTACCACACCATTTTAATTCTACATAAGATTACCACAATAGAGGAAGAAATGGTAATGGTAATGAATTAATATTGCAAATTTGCAATGAGCCAATGAGTAACGGTCATACTGGACCATCGATCAATGGACATTAGAGTTGCACAACGGACAGATACGGATCAATCCGCATCCGTTTGACCGGATCCGGTCAAACGGATGGAAAAATAATCCATCTGTTATCCAATCCGTTCCGAACGGATTGGATACGGATAAATCCGGTGGATATCCGTATCCGGTTGTAACGCCCGGGGATCCAGGTCCAGACGTCAAGGATTGCAACGAATATTACAAGCACATTTTATTTAAAATAGTAAAACATTCTCCATTACAAGCCAGATGTTCAGAATAGTTAAAGCGGGAGCAAACTAAAACACACATTTATTTCTAA
>JAYMSP010003096.1:0-21110 GCA_036897095.1 Plantago elongata
GTTACACGCACTGTTGCACCAACATTGGTACCAACATTAGTGAAAACAACATATTAGTACAAAAGTCACGGTCCTATATTCTCTCAATTGGCATCAAGAGCCAGCCACCTAACTGATTGGTGTGTTGGACTTTTGTACTTGCTAAGATGGATCCCAATAATCCACTTTCAAATAGATTACCGATTTTAGATGGTTCAAACTATAACTATTGGAGCATTCGTCTAAGGACGCATATCAAATCCATTGATACGCGTGCTTGGAAGATTGTTGTAGAGGGTTACAAACTTTCAAGACAAAGGCCTGACAAAGACGGGGATGTTATTAACAAACCCGAAAGTTCATTGATTGAGGATGACTGGAAAGAGTGCTCTTATATTGAGAAGGCTCTCAATGCAATCTTTTGTAATATTGACCCTCACATGTTTAGGCTCATTCAGAACTGTACAACTGCTAAGCATGCTTGGGACATCCTACAAAATCATTGTGAGGGTGACTCAAGTGTACGTGAGAGCAAAGCCAGGATGCTTCTAAGCAAATTCGAGACTATGAGGATGGAGGAGACGGATACCATCAAATCTTATTTTGAGAGGATCTTGGACATCTCCAATGAGTTCCAAATGATTTTAGAATCACTCTCCAATAAGAATTATGTTTACAAGGCCACTCGATCCTTATCTTCTAGGTTTGCTACCAAGAGGTACATAATGTAAGATACTCAAAACTTAGCCACAATGGACTTCCATGTTTTTATGAACAATCTCAAAATCCATGAGATGTCTCTCAATGAGGAAGTACCAATAAAAAACAAAGTCATTTCCCTTCATGTCAAATCCAAAGGATTTGAGGATTGCAGTGATGATGAGGAAGAAATATCTTTGGCAGCTTTTCAAAGAAAATATGATTCATTAGTTAAACGGTTTAACAAAGGGAAATTTGGAAGGCCCGGCTTCCTCATCTCCTCCTTCTGGTAGGCAAAGTTCTAGAAAGCCATTCAATCAAACTAAACTTGATCCAAAACTCTTGAAAAATGTTCAATGCTTTGAGTGCAAAGGATGAGGTCACTACCAAAATGAGTGTGCAAACACTCTGAGGAAGAAATGAAAGTCGTTTTGGGTGAATTTGAATGAAGATGAGGTCTCAGTTCATGAAGCCAATGACTCTGATAAATGTGAGGATTCAGATCAGCAGGTCATGGCTCTCTCAACTTTTGTTACTAGTCAGAATACCGAAAAATAATGTGTGAGTCACTGTGGGACCAATAGTGTTAGGAACAATATATGTGAACCTGTAGTGTATCTTGGATACGATGATCCAGAGAACTATTTATCTGATGAGCATGAAGCTACTGACCACTTGAATATGAAAGTCTACTTTGACAAGGATTTCTGTCTAGTGTTCAGTATAAGGTTTATGAGTGTATCATGACAGGAGAAAGATCTCATGATAACTGCTATGTCATGACTGCTAACCCTATGAATAACTCTGTACATTCTAATCACTCTAAGTTTGCAGATGAGACCTCTGGTGACCAGGATGTCCGATCTCATAAGGAGAGTTTCAAACGATTGATGGAACGACTTGATCTAAAATTCTCTAAGATCTGCACTTTACCTATGTTCACAACTGTGAAATCCCAGGCTGATACCACTGTAGTTGAAACTATGGCTACCACTATTGGATCAACACTGTACAAGTCAATGAGAGTTGAACTCATGTGTTTGTCTGCCAGAAGATCAGGAAGTATGCTCTTGATGTGCTCATCTACAAGGTATCAATCGTATATCTATTCTATGCACATTTCTTCAGCAAAATATATTCTGGAATACATGTTTGGAACCATAAGCTCAGGATCATGCTATACTGTGGAAACTAACAATAAACTCATTGGGTTTAATGACTCAAATTGTGCTAAGAACACTGACCATCGAAGATCCATGAGTAATGAATGATTTTGTTTAAGGAGAAATCTGGTCTCATGGTATAGCAAGAAACATTACTGCTATATCGTATTCACTAATGAGTCAAAGGGTGACTTTGTGGGTAGTTATGTCACTCAGCTTGATTGGGTCAACAATGTGCTACTTGGTAAAATGATGTTGAGTGACACATTATGTGATACCCTTAATGCCAAATGCATTGAGAGGAATCCAAACATCAATCATGTAGACACTAGGTACCATGTACTAAAAAGCTCAGATATGAACCAACATCTAGACACCAACAAAGCCTTCAACCTAGAAGAGCTCTAGAGTTGGACATATGTTAGGAGCACTGTCAATGCCACTGTTATCATAACATCACTGATCAACATGGGTATATTTCTTTGTGATGTGAGTTGTTTGTTGCTTTAGTCTTTCATGCTTCTAGTTTGTGTCTAGGTTAGTGCTAATGATTTGTTCAGATATTTTTGGTCTCTCCTTCTCTTTCTCTCTGTTCTCTCAAGTATTGTGGGTGTCATATTTGCCTGATTTTCTCCTCTCCCTTGACTATTTATGGAAGCAACTAAAAGAGCCCCATGTTGGCATGAAGGCCAACCAAGAAGAGTCCAATGGGGACCATGTTTTGTTGTGACTTTGCTATGGGTAGCACTGGTACTGTTGCTGTCCACTCGATTCTCTAAGACTACATTGAATCATATATATTTTGTGCACCCAGTTCTATTAGAGACACTCAATTTCAATGTTATGAGTTGTGTGTCTGCCTTCACTCCACATAAGCCAAATCTTTGGACGGGATTCATGCGCGTTCCAATTATTTGACATGGTTCGCTGACTCATAGTAACCCATGGGTTGTCTGCATAGAAGCCTCACTAAGTTGCTTTGTTTTAATTTACGTTTGAGGAGTTAAGGTAGGGACTGGATCTCATTGCTTGTGATCTCGATTTGGGTAAGCTTGTGAGTTGATTTAATTGACTGATCAATGCTAGCTGCATTCCAGCGTCGCACAACATGCTTCTTCATATAAAATTCTACTAAGAAGCGCGAGGTACTACTGGATGTCAAGAAGTTTGCCAATTTCCCCTATGAAGAGAGCAAAAAGTATATGCCTGCACTATAGACTCAAGTTTCTAGAGCCTGCTTTTAGGGGGAGTCTTTATTTGGTATGTCAATCTATAGGATGGGAATGGGTGTTGCTATAACTGTTGTTGACACTGTTTGTATCACAGTGAATATGATACTTGTAATTTTGCTCAACTTCTACCCTGATATCAGGAGTTTTCTTAAATTCGAATATCTGTTATAACTTGGTGTATGTAGAGAATTGTGAGTTCTTTTGCATTGTTTGAAAATTTGTTCCTTGGTTACTCATAATCTTGTATCTTATAAGTCCGAATTATGATATATTCCAGAAATATGTAGCATGATTAAAGTGCAGGGATAGGTAATGATTCATCTCAAATTTGATGCATGAGAGGACTTACGTGTTCCCAAAGTCCAAAGTCTGACCGATATTTAATGCATGAAGTATTTGCATTAATGAATGACTCTTCGACTTCCGGGTTCTTCTCCTTTACTTCTCTTTGTTTTTCTTTTTAAACTGTGTGGTTTTCCTTGTGTCTCTCACAATTCTATTCACCTCCTCTTTCACACCACCATCAAACCCTTCTCTCGGATCTAACTTGTTGTGTGTTTATCACCCTATGGATCATGATACCCAAGTTGCCGATGCCCTTCACCAATTATCTACATCTTCCATCTCTCCTAACCCCATTCCACATCAGACTTCTTCCACCACTGGGTTTGCTAAGCTGAACTCAGGAGGATCTCTGGTAGGAGTCAAGTATCAGAGTCGGAAGAAGGGACTCCTGGTTCCCCTCTGGAAACTCGGTTAACATTGGCTGCCCCAAGCCCGAATGTAGGGGGAGCAGCAGACACAGAAGAAAGACCTCCCAAGAATCTCAAAGGTCGGGCCCTACAGGCATTGTTTAATCAAAGGATTGATGAGGAAGAGATCTATTAGGAAGAATCCTCTTCTCCTGACTATGTTGCTGCCACAGTCAGTGACTATGTGGAAAACACAGTGGAAAGCTCTAGGTCAAGCTCTTTTGCTATAGATGAAGGAACATACCATATGGAGGTAGATGAGGAAGAGTCCTCTGCAGTTGACTTTGTTGAAGTTATGGATACCGAAGATGACGCTGGCGTAGTGTCTCAACCTGCCCCACATCCTGCTCCGGAGGATTTCAGTCAGTCGCTTACTCCTTCAAGTTCTACACCAAGGACAATGCAACAAATTGACACAAGTTTGTGAAGCGACCAATCCTCCATGAGACTCATCTTCATGAAGAAAATTGCAGAGAACATCGACTCTACCAATTTTTGAAGTCTCGTGGCTTGATAGGTTCGGTCACTGATTTGGGAGCCTATGTCCCAATTGTTCTCAAGGAATTCTACTGCAATTTATCAGTTGATTTTGGCACTGGAGGAGCTCCTAAACATTGGAGAACTTATCTTCGTGGTAAGGCGTATGCCTTCAGTCCCAAGCAGATTAATGAGTATCTGAGTGCTCTAGATGTTGGGAAGGGGAGCTTGTTGTCTCAATGGATGAAGTGTCTCGAGTTATCACATGAAGCAAGGCAAATCACTGGACCTCTGACTTCAAATCAAAGAACTTGACTGCTCAGATGATGTATGTGTTTCTCATCTCCACTCGGAATTGGTTGCCTACAACCAACACTACTTTAGTGCCTATACCCATTGTTGTGTTGCTATACAAACTCAAAAAGGGTCTTCCAGTGAACTTGGGTGCAAGAATTTTGGATACCATTGGAAAATTTCCATCCCGGGGAGTTGTGGGGAATCTTATGTATCCATCTCTCATCTTTGGGTACATCACTTTTCGGAATTTTGTTCCGGATTCCTCTGAGATACTGATTGAACCATTTCAAGAGTACTCTGTCTCTCATAGGATTCTTAGTTCCAATCGTGTCCAGGATCTTCCTTGGGTGGAGTATCATGAATCAATTGTTGAAGAAGATGCGGAACCAACTGTTGTTGTCACACTCGAGCTTCCCTTTGTGCCCTGACCCTTGACCATGCCTGATCTGCTTATCATGCAGCATATTGAGGAGATTGATGAGCAGATTATTCCTCTTCTCCATGAACGGAACACCTTGGTCTCTCTCCTTTCCTCACAACAAGGGGGGAATGAGCAGCTAGGAAACACCATCACCTTCCCTTGCCCATCATCTTTTGTCCTTTCCGTTATGTTTCTTTTGTTCTCGTAGTATTTTTGGCTATGTACTGTCCTTTCGATTTTGTCCGTTTGATTGTAGTGTCTTATCCTGAAAAATGCAAAAAAAATTAAAATTGAAAAATTCCAAAAAAGTTTGTTCTTATTTGCTTATCTTCTGTGTATTGTTATATCTTTGTTTTATTTCTATATTTCTGTTTTTCTTTTTTTTTTTTTTTGTGTTTCTAGGAGTGTTGTGAAGAAAGGAATTAAGGGGGAGATTATTAGTACAGGATGTTTGAGACATTGTTGGAACTAATGTTGCTACAATGCCTACAACATCCACCGATCCGGTTTATGCACTTTAGATTTAATCGGTTAATTATCATTCTTAACTAACACTTACCTAGTTTCACGTGTGTTTAGTCTTTGTGTCATGCATGAGTCTTCTTATATCAAAAGAGACATCAAAGAATTTCGTATCTCAACAAGTATCAAGATTAGATTGTCTCTTGGAGTGAACAAGAAGCAAAGGACTCTTGGTAGTTGAGATTTTGTGGACTCTTGAAGATGAGGATAAGCAACAAAATCCATGGGCTTGATCCGGTCAGATTGAACATCTATATATACAAGATCGAGTTCATTGTGAAGAGTACTTCGTCAAAAGCAAGAACATCATTGTCATGGCATAGATACTCTCACGTTTACTAGTCTTTGTAATCTTCTAGCTAGGTCTTCTAGATAGATAAATTGAGAATAGGGTTTTTCTATTTCGACTAGTGTTTTGTCGTTCAAAGTCTCTTAAATCTTTTTGTGAGGCTTCGGCACCTGCTAAAGATTATTTGCTTGATATTCTGTTTATATTTGCTGCTTTGTTACACGCACTGTTGCACCAATATTGGTACCAACTAATGTGAAAACAACGTATTAGTACAAAAGTCACAGTCCTATATTTTTTCACGGTGCATAATCTGTACGGACTGCAGAGATACCGAGTTTAATAACATAGGAATAGGATGCAGCCCAAGTCTGGGAGCTAAAAAGAAATGTTGAGCTGATTTCTGTTCCATTTAGATTTTAGATGCAGATTGCTTGAAAATCAGACAAACGGAGATACTAAGAAATGAAGAGCAATGTAGAACATGGCATTGGCGATGAAAAACAGACACAATAAGAAACAGACATGTTGCTTACTTACCTATGACAGTAGCGATTGTATCCGAATTTTGAGTTTCCAATGCTACTTGGAACAAATCTTTATGAGTGACTATAGATATTCCCTTATGTATATAACAAAGTTTGAGGGTGAAAACGAGAACTGAACTTCTTGTCTGAGTTCTTCCTTCAATCTCCTTTGAAAACTTACAGTGTAGTTAAAATGCTTCAATGCTGTGTTGGTCGCGATTAGGCCTGCGACTGCCAGTGTTGGTGTTTGCAAATGTTCGATATCTTCACTAAATTCTAAACTATTTGTTGGAGGCTTGGAGCCAATTAAGTTGATTATAAAAATTACAGCAGGATAAATATGGTGAACTGCCTACAATAAGTTTTGATGAGAACGGGACATTGGCCTTGTCGTTGAAGTTGCAAGAACATACTAAAATCGAAATGAAGTAATGATTTAAAGAAGCAAACTAAGCAATCACATAGTGTATGAAAAAGAGTTGAAGGAGAATTGAGGTCTTGGACCTCTTGGTCTTTGTAAGATATTGGTACAGCAGTACATGTACAGTAGTACTGGTGAATTAAGGGATATACTAAACTAACTCTAGGTAGGTGAAACAGAATCCTAACAGATAGTCAGATAGTAAACTACCAATTTGGAACCAATTCTTGCTGTCTATATAATGAAGGAACCAAACCAATGGGTAGCATGCATGATGCATGTTAAATTAGAGTTCTAGGCCTAACTTCTTCTTATCTTATATATATCCAGCTTATACATTATCAGATCATCTTGCTATCCTGATAGAGCAAGTATATAACCAATGTAGAATACTATACAATCATGCATATTCCTGCAAATAGATCGATGGAGGAATCCGATATTAGGTACACTATTACTAGTTCTCTCTCTGTAAAATTATCAATAGTTTTCAGTTGTATAGAGTATATAAACATCACCATCATTTGATTTCCATGTTAGACCATGTACTTATTGATACTTATTGTTGCAGTGATGGTGCTAGCGGCAGAACTGATTATAGTGGAATAGGAGGTGAGTTTATCGATCCTGACTTTCCTACATACATGCATTTATACAGTTGAAATAGCATTGTGACTCTTTTCATTTATATTAATAATTCGATCTTTCAGAATTCGGCAATGCTTGTCATACCTTACTGATAGGGATAGGCCATTACAAAATTTTCGGATGTGATTTCGTCGGCTAACTGCCAATCAGCCACCATATTCCAAAAAGTAGATTCTAATTGACGTGGACCGTATTCCAGAAGTAGATTCTAATTTTGGTTGACGTGGATGTATTGGATGAGTGGATGAAGCAACTTCAAGAAAAGTTATGAACTGGATCCAATATAAAATGATTGTCGAAAACGTTGAAGATAGAAAGAAAGTAAAAGTTTAGTACATCGATTTATTGTTGGTGTAAAGTTCACTTTGATTCAATATTACATTTCCATTCAATTTATAGTTATACTCCCAAAGTTCCGTAGTTTACAATAGTTTATCAGATTTAAATCGGTCAATAGATCATTATATATCACAATCCTGTATTACTTCCCAATACAACTGCAAATTTACTTCCAAATTCTACTGCAAATCAAGAGATGAATTACTCTTCCATTCTGAGAAGACGATCGAAGACATCCATGCAAGATACAACTAGCTCGTATATAGCTTCTTTTGATCAGCCGGATATCACAAAGACAACACATCATCGACTGTTCCTTCTATTACATCAAGAATTCCAGTTTCTCTTGGGGAGACAAAAGAGATGCCAAGAGGCCTGGTATATGCTCTTGAACCTTGTGCATTTGAAGTATGCGGGCCGGGCTTATTTAGACCCGAGAAAAAGAAGTCATGGGGAACAAGAACAACCATGTTTGGGTTTTTGCAAATTCACAAAAACTTCATGCATGTTCTTAATTAAGTACAATATGAAGCGTTATTGCCAGTTAACTTCTCATCATCTATTACTAAGGAAGAACGCAATGCTAGTTAGCAGACAGACTTTTCATTTGACCTCTGCATCTTTTCTACTTAGAGTTATTAGAAAATAAGAAACACCAAAAGAGGAAGGAAGAGAGATTCAATTTCAGAGAAAAGAGTGAATTACAAGGTGAAGAAAAACAACTACAAGTCTCATATATTGTTACTACAAGATATTACTTTTAACCTAGCTAAACCTAGCTAGAACGCCTCCATTTCTTCTGCATCAGTCCAAGAGCTTTGTGGCAAAGTTGCATGTGCACCATTGGCATGCTTGTACTGGTTTAAACCTAAGCCATTGATCGAGAAATGGAGGGCCAAGATGGTGAAGTACACCCAGTGTACTAGCTTGCAGTGGCTTTTGTTTTCTTCCTTGGTTCATCTCTTTGGAGAAGTTGTAATGCTTCAAGTAGCAACTTATCCTCTGGTTCAAATCTCCACAAGTTGTTTTACGTTGTACACTTTGCTCCTTCCTTCCTTCACGCTGAATGGGCTGAGTTATACATTTTTCCGCACCTTCACTTATAGTCCTCAAAGATTCAAATTCTTTGCAATCTAATCTAGACAAATTGCAAACATCAATCCTTGTATTCATCTTTTTACTTATGAATTTCCAATATTCCCCCTCAAGAGGAACATAAGGATTTTTAATGTTCATCTTGATCATTATATTCTTGAGGTTAGCTGATGCTACAACTTTAGTAAATATATCATCTAATTGTTCTTCACTCTTTATGAAATCAATTTCAATTTTCTTCTCCCGAATTCTATCTCTAATGAAGTGACAGTCCACTTCTATGTGTTTGGTTCTTTCATGAAAGACCTGGTGTTTGGTTAAGTGAATAGCAGATTGATTGTCACAGAACAACTTTACAGGTTGTAGTATCTCTACCTTAAAGTCTTTGAGCAATGCCATCAACCAAATAATCTCACAACACACAAAAGCCATTGCTCTATATTCGGCTTCTGCAGATGACCTTGCTCATTGTGACGTTTCTTTGATCTCCAACTGACAAGTGAATCACCCAATAAAATGCAGTAACCTAAAGTTGATCTTCTTGTCATGGGACATCCAGCATAATCAGAATCACTATAAGCAGTGATATTGAGTTCACTTTTATCTGATAGAAAAATTCCTAAGTCAATGTCACTTTTGATGTATTTAATAACTCTGAGAACACCATTCAAGTGATCTCTTTCAGGTTTCTGCATAAATTGACTAAAAATTCCAACTGAATATGTTAAATCTAGTCTGGTAATGGTCAAATAAATTAGTTTACAATGAGTTTCCTATAAAAGGTTGGATCCTCCAGTGGAGCAGAATTATCTTGAGAAAATTTAACATTCTGCTCTATTGGTGTGACTGCATGTTTACAACCTAGAAGGCCTGCTGCCTGTATGATCTCTGAAGCATATTTCTTTTGAGATACATGTAATCCATGATAATTTTTAGCTATCTCAAATCCAAGAAAATACCTTAGGATTCCCATGTCTCTAATCTTGAAATTTTCTTTCAAAAGCTTCTTCACTGAATCAATCTGCAGTGAACTTTTAGTCCCTATGTGTATGTCATCAACATAAATTAAAAGTGCAATAAAATCATGCTCATTGTTTCCTTTAGTAAAGAGTGAATATTCACTTTTAGACTGAGTAAAGCATATCTCTTTAAGATATTAAGTTAACTTATAATTTCATTGCCTAGATGTCTGCTTTAAACCATATGTGGATTTGTGAAGTTTGTAGACAAATCTATTAGCATCTTCCACCTGAATTGAAAGTCCTTGTGGTAGTTTCATGTGTATATGTCTTCATCAAGATCACCATTTAAGAAAGCATTATGGATATCCAACTGACATAAAATCCACTGTTGTTTAGAAGTTAAAACTAGAAATTTTTTAACTGAGGTTAACTCTGCAACAGTACTGAAGGTTTCAGTATGATCAAAGCCATATTGTTGTGTGTAGACTTTAGCTACTAACCTAGCTTTGTATTTATCTATTTTTCCTTTTGAGTTAAGTTTTGTTTTAAAAACAAATCTGCAGCCTATTGGTTTAATGTCAATTTTTCTTCTAATAATTGTTCAGGTTTTGTTCACATTCAGGACTTTTAATTCATTATTTATAGCATCTCTCCAATGCCTTTCGTTAATTGCTTGTTCATAGCTTTCTGGTTCATGTATAAGTGCTAAATTTATTGAATATTCTCTGAATTGTTCAGAAATTTTATCATAAGTCAGAAAACCTGAGATGGGAAATTTAGCTTACATCTCATTTGTATGAATAGCATAAGCTTTTTCATTGTGATGATATATATCTAAATGAGATGGCAATTTTCTTGCTCAGAAGTTCTTCTCAGATTGACTTTATTATTAGGTCCTTCTTGTACATGTGGATTTTATTCTTGATCTGCAATAATTTCTTCTTCTATTTCATCATATTCAGCCTGTTAATCTATGTGATCATTTGCCTTATCAATTACATGTTCTACAGGTTCATTTAATTCATGAAGTTCTTGTGTTGAATTTTTATTGTTCAACCACTTTTAATCCATAATGTCAGGTGCATATAATGAAATATCCTTATTTTCACTATGCTTTTCTTTGTATGGAAAAACTGATTCTATAAAGATCAATTTCTGGAAATTAAACTCACATTTTTAGTGACGTCAAAAAGTCTGCAACCTTTCACATTGGGTGAATATCCGATATAAATACATTTTTGTGATCTAGAATCGAGCTTAGTTCTCCCTACATCTTCAATGCATGTAAAAGCAAGACATCCAAAAGTTTTAATATTGTTATAGTCTGGTTTCTTCTTATTAAACAACTCAAAAGGTATTTTATTATCTATAACTCTATTTGGTGTCCTGTTAATAAGACTAGAAATGATACACCGCGCTAAGCGCCAGTGCCTATAAATTTTATAGAATTAATCGAATTTAGGTCACATTCGAACTCACATATTATATTTCATGATACATTACTGTCTTGGATGGGTAAATGCAAAAAAAAATCTAAATGTTTGTGTACACAAATTATAATTTAGAAAGTAGCGAAATTTTTAATATTACCAACCCACAAGTGAAAGAGTCTCTTCACTTTATTTGTTGGGTAAGTTGGCTTGGACCAACTTAAAATGAGTAATTTGTTTGTAAATGTAGACCTTTTACTATTTCTTATAAGGTGTGAGTTGTCTCCATCATTTAGTAGTTTAAGGAGTTATGTGAGATAAATATAATCGTAAATATATAATATTTTTAAGAGAACGACGGAATACAAATACTTATGTGCAAAAATGAAATACATAGGCATGGAATGCCTTGAGTCTTGTTAAATTTCGACCCAAAAATTAAAAGTCCAAGACTACCCAGAAGTCATTGACATCATCTAAACAATTCTAGTTTGGTTTCTTTGCCTGAACCCAATCAACAACCACAATGTTCACCTAGAGTAATCATATTCACCATGTTCTAAAGTGTTTTCAATTCCTTTAAAAATATTTTTTGGACGGCATCTTTAAAATCTCTAAAGGAGTGGTGCGTGTAGTGTGAGGTTGTGAGCGGAAAAAATTTAAAATAACATTTTTTAGTAGCCGGTTGCTGGAAAATAGAGAAGAAGTGCTAAACAAAGTGCAATAGTGAACGACACTTTAACGAGTGAAATGACACTTTAAATGACAATTAAAGACTTATTTGCATTTATTGTAAATAGAGAAGAAATGTTAAATAAATTGTAAAAGTGAAACGACATTTAAATGTGTAATGACACTTTAACATGACAATAAGAGATTAATTATATTTTTTTTAAAGTTACAGTCTGCACAACATCTCCCCAAAATTTCTTTCGTAATTTAGATTGAAATAAAAATGCTCTAGTTACATTCAGTAAATGCTGATGTTTTCTTTCTACCACACTATTTTGTTATGGTGTATATGAGCATGTTTTTCGATGTATATTGTCATATTTATTCATTACATCAGGCATATGGAACTCCATTCCATTATCAGGCCTAATTATTTTAATTTTCTTCTGAGTTTGGTTTTGTATTAGTTGTATAAATTTATCCAGAGTAGCTTTAGTATTAGACTTGAGTTTTAAAAGAAAAATCCAGGTGAATCTGCTATGATCATCTACTATGGTTAAGAAATAGTGAAAACCATGCCTAGTAGAAATAGAATAGGGTCCCAATAAATCACAGTGCAATAAATCCAATATATCAAGTGAATTTTTATTATTAATGAGAAAAGGTGGTTTCTTCTGCTTTGCTTGCATACAAACATCACAATAAAGAAAACTTCTTGCAGTACACCTAGGATCAAAAGACTGAATAATAGAAAGACTACTGGAACTTAAGTGATCTAATCTAAAATTCCATAAGTGATCTCCAACTGCAGCAGCTTGGTCTTGGTCATCTTGACTGGTAATAGCTAGTGCCTCAGGTAATTGAAATTCATTCTTCACTTGATAGAGTTCTTTCTTTCCTTCAATCTGACCAATCCTTGTCAGTGATTGAGTCAGTGATTGAGTCAATGAACAACTTGTCTGCAAAATATGACAAGAGTTGTTAATAAACAGAAAACCAATAGCATTATTGTTACACACCTTGTTCACTGACATAAGATTGAGTTTAAAAGTAGGTACACAGAGAACATTTCTTAAAATGCAATTTTCTGCTATTTTTATGTCTCTTGTATGTAAAATTGAAATTTTAGTCATATTAGGTGGTTGAACAAAAGCTTCAGTTTTCTTAACATTGTGAGTAAAGAGTTTTTCATCACATATAATGTGATCAAAAGCACATGTATTAATGATCCATCTGGATTCATTTTTATTGACATTGTTAACTGCAAAACTTTTACCTGCATAGTTGAGCTCAGGTGTAGTGGTCCCTGCAAGTGGTGGTGCTAAACTGGTACTAGTCTTCATAGGTGTGCTCAGCTGACCAGAGTTAGCATTTGTGTTGCCACTGTTCTGAGAAAAATTAATGAGCTAGTGAAGCAGCTCATTGGTGAGACTCACAGAGTTAGTGTTGCTGGAACTTGCATTGTTGGCATGGTACTAGTTGGATCTACCAGCTTGATTGAACCTGCCACCTCTACCTCTAAAAACGCCTCTACCACCATCATGGATTTTCCTTGGATGATTCCGAAGAAAACCAAGAACTTTAAAGCAATTCTCAATGGTGTGGTTAGAGAGGCTAGGACAGTTTGGACAAGTCCCTTCTTGTCTTTTCTTTTATAACCAATGCTCATAGCAGCATTGTCAGGGATTGGAAACAAATCCCTAGACATTTTCTGAACTTCATCCTGTAAAATCAGTGAGTATGCTTTGTCAAGTGATGGATTAGGTTCCATCAAAATGACTTGACCTCTCACCATTTCAAACACATCATTTAAGCCATTAAGAAATTGAATTTCTTTTGTCAATGTCTTGCATTTTCTCAAAAATATTTGTGATATCACAAGTGCAGTTCTTGCACAAACAATGTGGAAATGGTCTGTAGTCACCTAACTCTTCCCACAAACCAGAGAGTTTGGAGAAGTAGTCAGTTACATATAAATTTCTTTGAGTGACCTTATAGATCTCCTGCTGAAGTTGGAAAATACACAAGTCATTGGGTTGAGCATATCTTATTTTTAGCTTGTTCCAACCTTCAGCAGCAGTCTTAACATAGATTAAAGTACTCTTTATGTCAGGTGATACAGAATGCATCATCCATGACATGACAATAGTATTGCATCTAGACCATGCCTTGATCTTATCCTCATCATCATTGGATGGGATGGTAACAGATCCATCAATAAAGCCTACTTTGTTTCTAATACTCAGAGACATAGTGAATGCCCTGGACCAAGTGTGATAGTTCCCTTTGCTTAAGAGTGGAGTGATAGCTCCAATAACAGCAGTTTCAGAGTGGTGCAGGTAAAGGGTACTGAAGTGATTCTCATGTTTTGAAGTAGGTGGAACAGGAGGTGAATCTGCATAAGCCATTGATCAGTAGTAAAAGAGAGAAAGGATGGAATAAAAAACAGAACTGAAATAATCCTCAAGACCTTAGCTCTGGTGCCATATTAGAAAATAAGAAACACCCAAAGAGGAAGGAAGAGAGATTCAATTTCAGAGAAAAGAGTGAATTACAAGGTGAAGAAAAACAAGTACAAATCTCATATATTTATACTACAAGATGTTACTTTTAACCTAGCTAGAACGCCTCCATTTTTTCTGCACCAGTCCAAGAGCTCTGTGGCAAGGTTGCAGGTGCACCATTGGCGTGCTTGTACTGGTTTATACCTCCAAGCGGTTGATTGAGAAATAGAGGGCCAAGATGGTGAATTACACGACAGTGTACTAGCTTGCAGTAGCTTTTGTTTTCTTCCTTGGTTCATATCTCCACAAGTTGTTTTACATTTTACACTTTGCTCCTTCCTTTGAAGAAGTTGCAATGCTTCAAGTAAACAACTTATCGTCTGATTGGTTCAAATCTCCACAAGTTGTTTAACGTTTTACACTTTGCTCCTTCCTTCCTTCATGCTGAATTGAGTTATACATTTTTTAGCGCCTTCACTTCTAGTCCTCAAAGATTCAAATTCTTTGCAATCTAATCTAGACAAATTGCAAACATCAATCCTTTTATTCATCTCTTTACTCAATCCTTTTATACATCTTTTTAGTTATGTATTTCCAATAATAATTATTTAGTTCAAATCAAAACTAGATTCAAATATATCAATTTTCAGACCAAGTATTGCAGCTTTCGTGCACAGTGCATTAATAAACAAGTACTTCTAACTCTTTTATCACAACACATTAGTAATTAATAGTCCTATAACAATGTAAAATTATGGTGTATTCGACAGAATATAAATTATGTTTATATCTTGTAATACAAATGTTCTTGTTAGTGAAATCATAATTTTTGTAATTTACTTAGTCCGGATCCTTTAAAAAACAAAACAAATTGCTATGTTAAAAGAGAGACAATTAAGGATCTCGAATTGTTGTAGATAAAATCAATTAGATGTAGCCCTATATTGTAAATTTTGGGTTGAACTTTAGATTGTCTGTGCCAAGTGCACCAACACCAACCCAATCGGAGTTAGCCTATCTGTTGTTGGTCCATGACACCGGTGCTCAATATTGTAGTTGACCATACGTAAAATTGCCAAATTCCGTTTTGATACATTTAGTTTACCACTCGTTCAATTTTAATATTTTGTTAAAGGTGCCATCTTTGTATCGAATTAGTATAGTTATTTATAATCATTTGCGATGGATCTTAATCAATCATCACACGGAGAAATTAATGGGTGGTATTATTTACCTAAGAGCTTATGAGATGTGTATCTCACCATTTGTTTCCAGTTCCTAATTACTATGTGCTCTTCATGATGCTAGTGTCTAGTGGGCGATTATTCAAAAATGGAACAATGTTCGAGTTGCCTCTCGCTAATATTTTTATTTAATAAGTCAGACTTTGATTTCGCATTTGTCAAGTTTTATCAGACATTCGTAGATTAGCTTTGTCTTTTTCTGCTTTTAGTTAACTTTAAGTTCCGAGAGGCAAGAACGAGTTAGCCCATAAACCGGCTCGTCGTGATGTTAGATAGGGATGTGCTCCGATTGTACTTATTATTTCCCTACATGATATAATATATGTTATTGGTTCTAAAAAAAATTACTCCCCTGCCCCATTAATAATGAAACAATTTAGTTTTGCACGCTTTTTAAGAAAAATGTATAATATGTGGTTAAAAATGAGTTTGGGATAGAAAAGCACATGTGGAGCTGCATGGTTAAAAATGAGCTGTAGTGTAGAGATTATTTTCATAAATAAAAAATATTTCATTTTGGTGGAACGTCAAGAAAGAAAAAATGTTTCAATTTTAACGGAATGGAGGAAGTACTTGGTTACTTAGTAACACATAAACGAGAATGTACGTGATCAAACATTATTCACTATGAAGAGCTTCGCTACCTTTTCGGATACGCCTAAGCAGAGCCATTCCACGCCCAACCCGATTTCACGGGAGCTTCCTCCCCTTGGCAGTTGAGAGCTAAAGAGCTTTACAGTCAAGCACCTAAGGCCCTCTCCTAAGGCAGGGGTTAACGTTTCGTTTCCCCTAGTAAAAATTCTAAATTCGGGCCCAAAAAAGCTTCTTTTGCTAGCATAGGCAAGCACATGACATGTGAATGTTAGGCCATCTTCAATGGTGACGGCTCACGACGCGTTGTCACACATTTTTCCTACATTGGTGACGCGTCGTCGTCACGTCGTGATTGTCACGTCATTTTTTTATTTTTTTGAAGTTAACATATCATAAGATTGTTTGGAAGAAGAAATTAACCAAATTGAATTTTATTGAAGACGTTTTATAATTTATTAAGATAGAATAAACCACGAATATATTACAACATAGTGTGGGGAATTTAAATCAAACGAAAATAAAATGCAACAAACCCACAACACACAACATCGAAATAAACAAACACACAACCTCGATTGGAGAAGATCCATTTTCACTGTTGACTCCAAATATGTTCCATCAAGTCGTTTGTTAGCTGGGTGTGCGTGATTAAACTATGTATCCAGCGTAAATTGTCCATGTATTCCGGGATAGTATTTATTATAGACGGCGTCCGATGGACGCGAACTTCGTCAATGATCTGGTACATGCTCACCGGTATCTTGTTCGAGCTCTTCAATTTCTTCATCATAGTTTATGTATTTGTGGCGCTCATATTCAACTATCATGTTGTGGAGTGTTATGCAACAATCCATAATCTTTTTTAGAATGACTTTGTTGTGCACAAGGGCCGGATTTCGTATAATTGCAAACCGTGCTTGCATAACTCCAAAAGCACGTTCGACATCTTTGCGGCAGGACTCTTGAAGCTCAAAGAACTTGGATTGTTTGTGAGTTACCAAATTCGGGATGGCAGGAACAAACGTGCTCAAGCTAGGTAGATCTCATCGGTTAGATAGTAAGACATGTTGTATTAATGACCATTGACCTCAAAGTTGACCTGATGGGCCGTTCCGTTAAGCAGGTCGTCGAACACCGGTGAACGTTGCATGATTGACAAGTCATTGTATTTTCCGGAAACCCCAAAAAATGAATGTCATATCCAAGTATATTGGGATGCTACTGCTTCTAACACAATAGTACGCTTTTTAGTTCTGCCTTGAAACTGACCGTGCCACGCCTTCAGACAGTTCTTCCATGTCCAGTGCATATAGTCGATACTCCCAAGCATGCCCACAAACCCTCGTGCACCGTTGATTGTTAACAATCTTTGTAAATCTGCCTCATTGGCCCTGCGCATGTATGTTGGACCAAACTCAGCAACAACGGCGTCACAAAAATGATTTAGACACTCGAGAGTCGTGCTTTCTCCAAGTCGACAATACTCATCAATCGAGTCGGCAGATGCCCCATAAGTTAGCATGCATGTGAATTGCGGGGGTACATTTTTTGTAGTGTGGTTAACCCTAGCCGGCCAGTAGCATCTGGCTTGCATACAAAGTAATCATCTTGACGCAGCACACCTCCAACCGTCTGTTTGACCAAAGGTCTCTCTATTCTGAATCTTCGTCGAAATTTCGATGCATATGTTGGACGAACACCGAAGTAGTCTCGCTCCAAGCCCACAGCACGCGCTTCTCGCTCTTTGTCAATGTAAGCACGTGTGTAGCCACTACGTCATGGTTTGACCTGTTGTTGTTGTTGGTAGTGTTGGATCACATTTGACATGTTCTGCATTATCATGTTTTGCATTTGTACGAAAGGATGGAATGTAGAAGAGACATCAAAAAGTTCATTAGATGACGAATTGTTCTCGGATAAAGTACTGTTTTCTTGTACTGGGTTGAACATGATCATATTTCGAAAGAATTAGTGGATAGAGTGTTTTCAATTTAATTAATACAAAGGAAGAAGAAATGAGGGTGTTATGTCTACAAATGAGTTTCATGATTGCATTATATATATAGACAATTTGTTGGGGATAAAAATGTATCATTCATTAGTCATATTTTTGATAATCCTTGACGTCCGGACCTCAATCCGAAGCCGGGCCGCTACAAAAGTGGTATCAGTTTGCACTTTGCATATCTATGTGCTTTTGTCTTGTTTGCTTACCATTTGGGTGAATGTGAATAGTAAAATTGATAAAGTTGTAAATGAATAATAAATTGATATAGAGATTAAACGAAGTATTACCTTCGCATTGAAAATAACTTTCTAAAACTTTGATTTATCTTAGGTTTAATGAATACGATTAGTTAGTTTGTTAGTGGTATAATATTATGTGGAGTAACATACACACGTCCTCAAAACACCTTCCTATTGACAGAGATTCAGTGGAGTTACAAATAATTAGATAGCTGTATACAAGTCAATAAAAGATTAATCTAAAAATTTGCTAGCTTAAAGGACAGAGGTCTGCCAATTCTGAAATACATAGCAACTTTTCAGCCTGTTGAAGAAGGCCAATAAATTCATCCAAGCTTACCAGTTCCACTTGACCTATGCCCTGTGCCTAAGAAAGGCACTTGACCTGCAAAGGACTACTACAAGATACACCAGAAAGAAACCAGTTTGGTGACACCATTGACACAGATTTAAAAAAACGAGTTTTATTTAGCATAGTTATTGATTCAGTAGCTAAGGATCAATGAGGGGATGCCAATCATGTCTTGCCAATAGGAATTCCAACTCTACCATCCATTGGACAATGATCAAGAGAGCCAAGGTAAAAGCAGTTGCATCAAGTAAGAACCACCAGTTGGCAATAGATAAACTGATTCTTTTTTTTTTCTCAATTTTAACAGAAGAGTGAAAACTAATAATTTACTGTTTCTTCCTGTGGTGCCAAATCAACCAAATCATGTGTATATAACATAACTACAGAAGCATATAGCTTTTCAACAAATCCATCAAGCATTACAAATAAATAAATTGCATCAAGAAAAAACTTCAAGTTTATCGCCTTCAACTGCTACATACAAGAAAACCACCAAAAGGATGCTTATGAGCAACTCCAACCTGGTCCTTCAAATCAAAACAAAATAAGAAGCCATTACGCCAGACTTCTATAACACAACGAAGTATACCTATTCGAATTGCAGCAGATAATTTAGCGTTGATATGTTAAAAAGCCTTAAAAAAAAAAAAAAAAACCTTACACTTGATCAAAAGGCTGTCTTAGTTAAATTCTGGCTTAAGCTTCCTAAGCATATCCATAGGAATTCCAACTCTACCACACACTTTATAATGATCCAGAGCCATGGCAAAACCAGTTGGATCAAGCAAGAAGCCTTTCTTGATCATTTCCTCCATAAGTGCCTGTGCTTCAAGCAGCTCACCTCTTTGAAGATAAGCTTTCACAAGAATGTCGTATGTATTACTGTCGGGGGGGGACAACCGGAGCTTTCCATTTCCATTAAAAAACCTTTTGCATCATCCAAATTTCCACTTTTACAATTTGCACCGACAATGATGTTAAACGTCCTCACATTAGGCCGCAATCCTTTGGAAGAAAGTGAGTAGAAGAGACTCATTGCAGTCTCATGTTTTCCATCTTCAACGAATCCTTGAGTGAGAGCTGTGTATGTGGTGATGTTGGGATTAACACCAGTATCTTCCATCATACCTAAAAAGGAAAATGCCTCTTCAGTCTTCCTATTCTTGCACATTCCATCTATTAAGGTAGTGTAAGTTATCACGTCAGGTTTTACGTTATTCTCTTGCATCTCACTGAAGATCTTCCATGCATCAGCACATCTTCCAACACGAAACAGTCCATCTAGCATGGTACTGTAGCTAATTGTGTTGTGTTGTAACCCAACGCGAGGAATTTCGACGAAAAGATCCCGAGCTTCATTGATGTTACCCCTTTTGCAGTATCCATTTATCAAACTGTTGTAGTTGATGATATCAGGCTTAAGACCGGAATCTAACACGGCATTGAATGCCTTCCTTGCTCTCTCCATCTCTCCTCGCAAACAATGTCTATCAATGAGTGCATTATAAGTAACAATGTCGGGAGTGATACTTCTTCGTATCATGATTGCCAACAAAAACCTGGCCTTGTTCGCCTTCCCTTCCTTGCACAAGGCATCTATCAATATGCTATAAGTAAACGCATCGGGAAGGACTCCGCGGGTGAGCATCTCGTTTAGGAAGTTTGTTGCTTCCTTCCATCTTTCAGAATCACATAAGCCTTGAATAATTGAACTGTAAGTGACTATGTCAGGTGAAATACCCTTGGCAGCCAGGTTGGAGAAGAGTTGCAGAGCATCGTCAACCATTCTATCTTTACATAAACTGTCAATAACACTGGTATAAGCATATACATTTGGTTTGCACCTTCCATCCTTGAACTGTCCAAGCAAATTACGTGCAGCAAGAGTTTGGTGTGCTTTGCAGAGGCCATCGATGACAATGTTGATCGTAACTTGATTAATTTCACATAGATTTTCTTTCAACAGCTTGTTAAAAAACTTTTGAACCTCTGCCAGTTTGTTGTCCAAGAAGAGTCCCCTAAGGAGAGTGTTGAAGGTGAAGACATTCAGTACGAAACTGGATTTGACGAAGAGAGCGAAAACAGAAAAGGCAAGATCGGAACGTTTGAGAAGGGAGTAGGAATTGATGGCAATGTTGAATGTATACTCATTATAAGGGAGACTTCGTTGACGCATTTCGTCGAACATATGGCGTGCAAGAGAGTAGTCTTCCATTTTGACGACTAAACTGAGTAATTGATTGA